>OZ023268.1:48123119-48208119 GCA_964006375.1 Tillus elongatus
AGTTGGATTTTGCAACAAAAAACCCCAAAAATTGAAAATGGTTGCACTCACCCTGCCGCATTTTCATTACTTTGGTGCACATAAACACCGTCGTATGAAAAACTCGAGAAAATAATCAATGTTAACGTGGCTGTGACATTAAATGTATGACTAACATTACCTTGTGTCATTGTCAACAATGAAGAAGGGTGCATTCCACTGTTACGATTAAGTATCGCTTGGTTGGTGCATTCGCCCTACGGTTCCATCGCTCAAAAATACACATACGTCGTATACTTTGTCGATTATAGAAAATATACGTTGCAAAGAAGAGCTCATCAACGCAGATTCACAAACCTTCGAGGCGGGTGCACTGTATAATGTGAAAATGTATTGTAATGTGGGATTGGATCCTTCTCGAGGATGGATATCACAACATACAATTATCCTTAAATTTGTGATAATAAAATAATTAAAGGTCCCACATCAGAGTACGATTAAAGTTTCTCAGGTAAACCAAATTTCAATAAAAACTGGGAACGCTTTCAATCACCCAATCGCTTTTTCTTAGGTTTGGTGCGGCGTTACACAACATCATCGTGCCATAAACACGAAAAGAAAGAAACACCGTCGTGTGAGTAAGATGGGAAAATGATACATTTCATCGTGTATGTGGCATCGAATATGCGATTAAAATCATCTTGTATCATTGTCAACAATGAAGAAGGGTGCATTCCAATGTTACAATTCTGTGCTGCTTAGTCTGTGCAAGCACTCTGCAGTTCTTACGTTCAAAAACCATCCATTTGATGGTCGTACATTCTGTAGAGTGGTGGATATTACGCGATGATAATAATGGATAATTTTAGGAAATTCATACACACTCTCAGAGGGTGCAATGTGCCACGTGAAAATGAATTGAAATGGTGGCATGCGCCCTTCTACGGCATGATATCATCACAATTCTGTGAAAATGCGTAAAATATAACAAGATAAGGTCACATGTGCGTGTACAAAGTAGGCTTTTCCCAATGAAGAAAATTCAAAAAAATATATAAACAGTTTCATTTGCCATGCAGCTTCTTCAATCATGACGTGTCGAGCAAGGATAAAAATTTTAAACGATAATGTCTGAAAATAAAACGGAAAATGAAAAACATCTTACCCGATCGTGCCTGGTGTGCAGAAAATGATGTCCTTCGGATTGCCTTATGCGATGCACATTCCACCAAACTTTGATGCCAACGGTGGAGGCGATTGAAATTCTTCCATCATCTGTTGCGGCAACTGCGAGACATGGTATGACGTGGGTGATCCGCTAGATACATGCCTCTTGTAGGTGATGATAGCTGCAACAGAACGTGTATTTTTTCAAAAAAACGTGACGACTATACGTATAATTTACAAAGGCCTATGCGTCATCGACACAAAAAAGTAAACAATGTTAATGATAAATTAACCGGGTAAGGTACGAATCTTATCAATCTTAAAAAAGGACTTCGGTTTCGCATTGGTCCTGTACAACGACCCATAAACAATTGCGGGGATGCAAAGAAACCACGTGAAACACAAATAATTGTGCTTGTTATGGGAAGAAACAACCATAAAAGTGTAAACCTTAAAAATGACCAGCCTATAATATGTCTAAAAACCAGACGTCATTGCGATACAGAAAAATCCTTAAAAACTCTGGCATTAAATCTTCTGCGGTTTTTAGATTTTTTGCAGTTTTGCTCGTCATCGTACCTGAAACACGTCACGATAGATGCACCGTCGTACGATAAACTTGGGAAAATAACAGATTTCATCGCTGATGTGTCACCGAATGTGCGAATAACAATACCTTGTGTCATTGTTAACAGTGAAGAAGGGTGCATTTCACCGTTGCAATTCAGTTTCGCCAAGTTTGTGCAACCGCTCTGCATTTCCTTAGCTCAAAAATATCCCTTGAATCGTCGTATACCTGATCAAGTGTAGAAATTATACGTAGAAAAGAAGGGATCATCAACACAGAATCACAAACCGCCGGGGAGGGTTCACCGCACAATGTGTAAATGAATTAAAATGTTGAATTTCATCCTCCTACAGCTGTGGTGTAAAAGCAAACATTTCTCGTTGAATGGATAAAATTTTTAAAATAGGCTCAACGTTCAAGTAGGGACCGCGTTTCTGCGGGAAAGCTTATTCCATAAAAACTTTGGACGGCGTCATTAGTCCAGCCGTTTTTTAACAGTTTTGTGCAATTTTCAATATTTTGGTGTAATGTTACTCATCATCGTGCCAAAAACGCCTCGTGAAAGAAGGACAGTACTGTGAATAAGTGAAGAAAATTATAAATTTTATCGTGTATGTGGCATCGAATGTGTGAATAACATCAACTTGCATCATGTCAATGAAGAAGGATGCATTCCACTGTTATGATTCAGTTTCGCTTGGTGATTGGAATCTCCCGAATGTTCCCTCGCTCAAAAATACGCACCTGATAATCGTACAACTCATCGAGTGTTGGAATTATCCATTGAAAAGAAGGGATCATCACCACAGAGTCACAAACCGTTGTGGAAGGTGCACAGTACCGTGTGAAAATGAATTGAAATGTTGGATTACACGTTCATACAGCCGGATATCACGACAAACATTGCCTCCTTAAACGTGTAAAATAAAAATTAAAAAAAAGGCCCCATGTTCGAGTACGAACCGCGTATTTCCGTGTGAAGCAATTTGCGGATAGACTCGGAAAGGTTTTATTTGCCCTGCTGCTTTTTCATTATTTTGGATGTCGGGCCGGAATATAAAATTTACACAATGATTGCTGAAAAGAAAATGGATAATGAAAAACATCATACTCGATCATGTGTATGTGTGGTGGGTTTATTGGTATTTAGATACAGAAAAGTCCATTGAAAACTCCGAAGGGTATCATTCGGCATCATTTCCCGTGTCTTTTCTGGACGAGCATATGCAACGAGGGACACATGTACCATTGTAAAATGACGAGAGCCACAAAAGCTCATTCTTTTTTTCTGTAATAATTTATGGAAGCGAAAACTTGATGAAACTCTGGTAGGAGACCGGCTATAATATTGTTGCTTTATTGTTTAACAACACACGCGCAACACCGGAGAATTGTAAAGTGGCAAATGTAAGATGGTGCAAAGAACAATTAATCAAACTAAAAAACGACTTACACAATCAAGATGCGTATCCCTGTATAATGATGCAACTTGTGGTCCGCAAGCAAGACTGAATCCATGGTTCCGCCAAGGGTATGTCAATCGATGACGGGCATGATGACAACAGGTAGGCACCGCAACTCTCCTGGTATAGAAGCTTCGTCAACTGCAACAGTAAAAATTGGTGTTTCAGCGTTTAGCAATGACATTGAGAAAAATGAAGTTGCTGCAAGACACATTTTACACGAGTTCCTGCAAACAAACGACATGTAAAGGATGTAATGATTGAAACTATGAATCAAATTGGCAGGACACCGCATTGTCGCCGTAACAGTATAAATTTTGAAAGGATATGTGGATAAATGTTGTACAAAATGAAAAAACAACAAAAGTGAAATGGGAACTGTACACATGTGATGTGAAACCGTAATAACAGTATATAAGTTTTATGCAGACATCCGGTAACACGTATCACGACAACAGAAAACACCGCATCTCCCAGGTATCACCGATGTAAGCTGTAACAGTAAAAATTTCTCTTTTTTCTTTAGTATGTTGTAATGACAGTGCTTAAAAGTTAACTCGATAAATGACAATGGTAAAGTAAATTTCTGCAATGCATCCAAATGCAAATGTAGCATAAATGAAACGATAAACCCAAAAAGACAGCACATCGCATTGTCGCCGTATCAGTACGAACCTGAAAGAGATGTGAATGTATGTTTTAGAAAATTTTGTGGCATTAGAAGGTGATAAAAAATAAATAAAAAAAAGGTCTATCGCATGTCTTTAGATATCAAAATTGCATGTTTATGAGAGGTTATGTTTATGTGAAACAAAAATTTTTACCTTGTGATAAACGTGTAAAGTGTGTATAGCTTGTGTTAAAATGGAAATGCTGTCGACAAGAGGGAACCCAGAGGGTGTCCTTGTTGAATTTGCCACTTGAGAACGTCCCACGGTGACACACAACACCAATACAGTCATCTGCCGCCTTTCGACGTTTGAATCTTTTCTTTGGACGTTGGCTTCGGATGTGAGGCAAACGGCATGTTGGGCAGCACCACGGTTCAATTCTTGTAGACGGTGTCCATGGCGACGATGAGAATCTCGACGTTGGAGGCGCAATCCGAGGCGGTCAGAAACGAAATCGCCAGCATCATACATGACCACTGCTGCGATCTAATCTGTAACATTGAAAATTTGTTTAGCACCAGTTGCAAGGAATGAATGTACGAAAATGAACAGAAATAAACGTAACAACGGCTGCGCCAGTAACATTATGAAAAACGTTATATATGCAGATTACAACCCGGCTGTGGACCCGATACGGCAACAAATCCTGTGTTTCTCTCGGCAGTGTAAAACCGAAATTAGTTGCGAATGTTGCTCTCACATTGTGATGATATGTAAGCACACAAAAAACAAAGCACAAACCTTTTATGGATCGTCGGCCCTGTGAAATCTCGAGCTGTTCAGGATGCATGGGGGGTTGCGACTCGTTCTCAGCCTTCTCAAAAGGGGGACGCCGACGTAATGATGCAACATCCCCAATGTGTCGAGTCCAGCGGTTCTTCCGATAAATTCCGCCGATGAAACTTTTCACAATATCCTCTGCTTCGCCCCTGTAGCGAGCTGAAACATAAAGGAATGGTTTTTTGTGTGTTTGGAAATGCGAATGGAAACGTGAAACTTCACCGTAAGGGCAATAAGAGTCGTTATTTTCGAGATGGGGCACTCCAGAATGAGGAAAAATGAACGTTAAAACATGCAAAACATTGTGAGACAGCTTTAAAGCGAATATATTGTTGGATTTGACAAATTAACAAGGGTAACGCTTACCTGGTGGAAGAAAAAGCAACATGTCGGCGAATTCAACAAACGAAAAGAACATCATTGTTTGTTACCATGGTTATCTTAATTAGTCGGATACGTTGACGAACTTGATTGAGCAATTGAAATTTACCGTTATGGCGTCTCCATCTTGGTTCGGAGCGAGTTTCATGTAGGAAGGGAGATAATTGACTAACAATGGGGTAGATGAAACGCCAATTGAAAATTGAACGACTTTTCGACGCAGTGTCAAAATTTAACGTACATGACGTAATAACGGTGGCAAATAATAAATAACAAAATAAGATGAACAAATTGTTGCAACAGTGCGAGTATATTTGAACAATTTAAATGAATGTGACTGAAAAAGGCGCTCATTGACTAATAACAGAAACGTCACAGTGAAAACGAAAGCGGAAACTGACGTAATTCAAACCTAATTGGTTGTTGATTTGCAAGGTTTATAGATTAGACAGGTTGTCTGGAACTCCAAAAGGGGAGTGACGAGAGAGGAGGGTAATACGTCATGTGAAGTCTAAATGACAAAAGTTTAAGTTTGGCTTTGGTGCTTTAAATAATATTGATTAGAAATTTAGATAACTTTGAATGTGTTTGCTAAAAAAATTTCGAATACGATCAGCTACAGACATATTTTACTGTTTATTTTATACGAAATAGCATTTAAATCGAAACTATTATCTTAAAGGCTGTATTTTATTTTTAAGGTGTTTTGTTATAATGTTGTAAACATAAGTGTACAGAATCAACCTGAGGATAAATTGGACCTTATTTAATCAAAAATTAAATTGGTAATTTATTATAAAGGTAGATATGTGTTTAACTTCAAAAAATCAATTATACTTACTTAAAAAAGAAGCCAATAGATAACCTAACCTAAATATCTTTTGAGATGCCCAGTGGAACAATTTGTAATGTATCAACGTGCAAAAATAATACTAAAACGGCAAAGAAAAGTGGAGAGACACTTTCCTTCTTTTCTTTTCCTAAAGGGCCTAAGATTCAAAAAGAATGGATAAGAGAATGTTATCGTAAAGGTGTCTGGCATGTTGCAAATAAGAGAATTTTCAGTAAGCATTTTGAACCTAAGGATTTTGAAGAGGAGTTGCGGGCTAGGATAATGAATACACAACCGACGCATCTAAAAAAATTAGGTACAAAGTTTGTGTTTGTTGGTTTTGATTATTTATTTATTTTGTGTAAGAGTATGTAGTACCTACGTATTATTTGAGGTTTGCCTGAGACCTATGAGAGCACCTATTATACCTACTTGCAGTAATAAATTTATATTTTCAGCTGTTCCTTCATTATATCTGTTGAATGGGAAAGAAAAACATAATGAGAGTGAAAGGCCCAAGAGAATGATGCATAAAAATAGGAAAGCTATTGTAAAAAGTTTAATTAGCAGGAATGAAGAACCGCCATTGAACATCACAGAACCAGCTGATTACATTAAGCGTCAAGAGCATAGACTTGTCAGAAAGACCACCACTTAGTAAAGAAACAGAGTATGTTATCTTAAAAAGAAAATATGAAGAATTGCAAATTAAAAACATGTGTTTGAGCAAAAAAATAGATTACTATAAAAATCACCATAATTTACTGCAGCAACATATTTCTGACCTAAAAAAGGGCTAAAAGAAGCTGGCATTAATTATAAAATATAAGATGTATAAGTTTTTTGCTTACAAAGTAATTGCAAAAATTATAAAGCTACGATTTTCTATGCGTACAAATAGATACCTACCTAAATATTATATACTAAAATTATTTACTTATTGTGCTAACACAGTGTATCATTTTACTGAGTTTTTTGCTTCGAAATTGATTGTAAAAATTAGAAGCCTACGATTTTGTATATGTACAAATAAATACCTACTTAAATATTATGTGCTAAAATTATTTACTTATTATGTATAGTAGCTCAATGTCTTATTATTTTACAATCCGTAACAAGATGGTTTTTTGCTTTGAAATTGATTGTAAAAATTATAAACCTATTATTTTGTATGTATACAAATAAATACCCCCTTAATTATTATATACAAACATTATTTACTTATTGTGCTAACTCAGTGTACTATTTTACAACCCCAAAGATTACGAGTTTTGTGGTTGGAAATTGATTGCAAAAATTAAAAACCTACTATTTTGTATGTGTACAAATACATACATACCTAAATATTATAAACTTAAAAAAATTACTTATTGTGAAAGTTGCATGTTATTAAATAAAGCTTATCAAGTAAAATAGGAAAACAATTAAGAAAAAGAAACCATAACCTAGATTGCAGTTTAGGAGAAGAAAATTATGTCCAATTTGAGGCATTATGAATTTATAATTTCATAAATATTATTTAATTTTTAATCCTTTTCAAGATAAACCGATTAATTGAATTCATTACTTTGAAATCGAATAATATCCTAAAACTTCAATACATTCTGTTGCTATGTGAACAAAATCTTAATTGTAACTTATTATTAAATGTTTAATCTTGTTATAAGTTTAAAAGAAGATAAATTTGTAAAGACGCACATAAAAATGCCGGCTAGTTTCTATATTCAATGCACCGTTTAATCCACTTGATTTAAATTCAGACTTCATGTGACGTATTCCCGCGCCACTTTCTGATTGGTCGAAAGTTACCAGACAACCTGTCTAATATATAAACCTTGGTCTTAGCTAGTGTTTTATTTGTAACACTGTGACAATTTCATTACATTATAAAAGGTTGTAACTGTTTCACTTACAACCTTTTCCATGAATTCAATGATAAAAGATGTCAAAAAATGTATTTCCATGAACATTTTTGGAGTATTTGTATCACATACATCTATACCACATTTGAAGTAGCGTGTGGTGAACAAAAAACTGTGTAAATTATTATTTGATACAGTAGATGTAGTTTGTTCTTTCTGAATTTTTAGTGAATTTTTTTTAAATATGTGTTGGTTAAAACGTTTCTCCAGGGAGGTCTTCAGTTGTGTTCCTAATACTTTTGTTATAAGATTGTAAACTCTTTAAACTAAATTTAACCTCCTTAATAATTTTGGCAGCGGGATTTTATTTAGTTTTCTATGCGGTCGTTGCATTACTCACTCTCTCTTTATAATCCTTTTTGTCCAAGATGACACCCTTATTGCCTTTATCTGCTTTAAGATAAAAACAGCCCTTCTCTAGCAATAGTTTAACTATTTTTATTTGATTAGAATTTTTGTTTGTAATGGACTTATCTTCTTTCAAATTTTTTGAGGTTTTCTCTCTACATGCTTGCCGAATAAAGTTTTTTGAACATTCGGGTAATTTTTTAATTCCTGTTTCAATACCAGCAAGGACACCTAAAAGTTAGTCTTTTTTAGTTAATTTTAATTGAGAAAATTCACTATTAGAGAGGTATCGATGGTGAGACTCTTGGAAAATTTCTTCAAATGAGCGCAAACTAGGATCCCTGGAACCCAATTCCATAATCAGTTAATAAGTATCACACATTACAAAAGAACGGTTAGAAGTTTGAAAAAAATAAGATTTTAAGGTTTATTAATACATACATATGGCAACGTCGCAATCTGTAAAGTAAAAACATACGATATATATATATATATATATATATATATATATATATATATATATATATATATATATATATATATATATATATATATATATATATGATTTCTTTATTATGATCAAAAGAAATCGTAAAACATTTTAAACTCTGCAGGTAACATTATTTTCAATATTTTTATGCTAATTATAATGACTAGAATATTCCTGACAATTCAAGATATCCATGATTCGCAATTATTCCAGTTGCTTAGCAACTTGTGTTAATTGTTGTCTCATTTGTTTAACAACTATTAAATGTTTGAATGTTTGACATTGTTTGAATTCCACTCAAGTCTTATTCAGTTGTTTTTTTCCAAATTTTAATTGAGTTTTCAAGTGTTCAAATCTAAGTATTTCAATTAGAAATTAAGTTTGTTTATCATTAAAATTTAAAAACAGCTGCATGCAGAATCATTCTAATGTAGAAAAATTTGACACGCTTGTCTATTACATATCATCTCACAGAAACGCTAATCTAGCGTTACGAAACTACGCTAACAGTTTTCCACACAGTTCCCACTCGGCCGTTACACGCTGTACATCGGTGTGAAACAGTCTTGATTGTTTTTGAATCAAAACAGAAAAGTATAACATTATAAGGATATAAAAGTGTAAATAATCATCAAGAATAACCATTCAGATAAGTACACATAAAATAAGTTATATTTAGTTATTATTTTTTAACTTATAAATCATAATTATATTAACTAAATAATACAGGTAGTTGGAATGGACGTAGATACGGGTGGCCTTGAGAGGCCACCCGATAAAGTAGATAGAGATAATATTAACACAAACATAAACTTAATTACCGGCGAAAATAACTTAAATAAAGATTTCCAGTATATAGATTTTAACAATAAATATAAACCATCAGATAAGGGTCCATATTTTGTTCATGTTGAAAGTAAACAAAGGAACTCTTCAAGATTATTACCGGTAAAAGTGGGTTTCTATTTATATAAGAGTGAATTATTCAAAAAATCTGTAGTAGATATTAAGATAGTAGGATGCAACAGAGTTAAAGTTATTTTAAATTCATTTGATTCCGCTAATAAATTAGTAAATAATGAGTGTATCTTAAATAACAATCTTATTGCTTACATTCCGAAGTACTACACTCAAAAAAAAAGGAATAGTGAGGTTAGTAGATACATTCTTTGATACTGAATACTTAGAAAAAGAAATAGAATCCAATAAGAAGGTGGTAGAAGTAAAACGGATGTTTAAAAGAGTTCGAGACGACAAAGGTGAAAATAAATTAGTACCGCGACAAATAATTATTGTATCGTTTCTCGGTGACACTTTACCTGATCAAATCAGGATTAATGGCGTTTATTTTAGCGTAGAACCCTACATATACCCTGTAGTTCAGTGTATGAACTGTTTACATTACGGACACACGACTAAGATATGCAAAAAATCACAGAAAAATTGTAAAAAGTGTGGCGAAAATCATGAGTCAGAACATTGCGAAAACGATATTTTTTGTATATATTGTAAAACCAACAATCATTCAACAACCTCTAGCTCATGTCCAGTTTATATAAAACAAAAAAATATTAAAAATATTATGGCAAATCACAACGTTAGTTTTAAAGAGGCAGAAAAAATTGAACAAAATCCTAGTTATGCTAAAATAACGACTTTCAATAGATTTCAAATATTAACAGACCACAACGAATACCCTCCTCTACCAAGTCAGACAAATAGATCTAATACAGAGAATGGAGAGCATTTACGCTCAACATACACACAACGAACCACTCACAGACCTCGCTCCAACCCAAACATTCAAACACAACAGAAAAAACTGAAAGCATCTAGATCACCCAGCCCAACACAATCCAAAGAACACACCCATTCATTTACAGCAAACCCTTACAGACAAGACTTTATAGATTATAGACAAAGAATAGCAGATCAAATAACAAATTTAGTTACAAATCTCTGATAAAGAAAACAAGTCCTCAAATAAGTGAGGGAAACATAGATAAATATAATGTTCGCAATTCAGTATATGAATTATTAAATTAAATAGGAAAAAATAATGACAACAATGATTCAAGTCGCTCAGGGAATTAGGTTAATTCAATGGAATTCATATTCAACAGAAAAGAACAAAAACAATTTGAGTAATTTTTTGTCGAAAAAACAGGCTGAAATAATTATTCTGAGCGAAACCTGGTTAAAGACAGACGACGTTTCGTTTTCTTTTCATGGCTACAACTTAGTGAGACAAGATAGGGTGCAACGCCGAGGAGGCGGTGTAGCTATATTAATTGAAAATAGTTTTAATTTTAACGAATTAGACCTGAGATGCATACTAGACAATAATGTGGATATATGTGGTGTACATGTATCTCAGTTGGACGTAAACATAATCAGCGTGTATAAACCACCAGATTGTAGATTAGTTAGTGAGCAATGGAAAAAATTTTTAAATCAATTTAGTAATAAGAGAACGATTATTGGAGGTGATTTCAATTGTCATAATGGGGCATGGGGATCACTAAGAAATGATACAAATGGCATTAATTTGTTAGAGGCCGTAGAAGAAAAATTATAAAATTTTCAAATTATTTTTTCTGCTACTTCTTGACCTGTTTTCGCCAAGAAAACTTAACCGTTGCATGTAATATTCAATTGGTTGTGTTAATCACACAAAATATTTTGTTCTTGTGTTTGCCTCTGATTACCAGTGGCATCCAAACTTTTTTGTGTAAATGCCTATAACTTTTTTTCTTTTGACTTAAATATCTGAATTTTTGTCTATAGGGTAAGTTTGATCGTAGAAACGTATATGACAAATTTGGTTGTCATAGATCTGTTACTCTCGGAGATACAAAAATTTTCGGAAGGAAAACCTACAATTTTCCAGGAAAAACTTGTTCGAGTTTCCTGGCTAACGAATGTGTCCAAGCCACTTACAAAAGGAGGGCATATACCAAATTTCATCAAAATTTGAGTTATCGGTTGGATATATATATATATATATATATATATATATATATATATATATATATATATATATATATATATATATATATATATATACTTTTGGGTCCTCGTTACACTTTTAAAATATGCTTACCATAGATTCCATACCATACATTCACTCCAAAGCGCGTTTGAAATCTACGGGTATTTCGTAATTATGGATTCTCAGTTGCCCTGTAATGATGGTTGTAAAGATTGAACACTCCCGAATTTGTGAAACGACTTTCATCAGTCCAAATTACTTACCTCGAAAAGTCTCGATTTTCACGGAATTTATCAATAAACCAGTTAGAAAACCTTAATCTACGTTCATAATCCTTGTACAAGCGTTGGTTTATAAATATGGTATTTGTCTTTTTTTCAGTTCTTTAAATGGTTGATTTTGGTACATCCATTTCTGTTTCTGCTGCTCTTGTTGACGTGGCAGGATTTCTTTAAAAAAAACTGACAAATTGCATGATCGCGATTTTAATTACGGGAATAATTTCGAGCTCGGGGACTTTGAAAGCTGCCAAAATTTAATAAATTTGTTACCAGCTTGGCAAAATAACGAACATTAGGCTGGCGTCTTTCTGGAAAACTGTGTGTGTGTGTGTGTTGTATCATGGGATGGTTTTGAATGTTTTATTCATCAACCACAGACTTTTATACTAAAGTTTCGTTTCGAATCATAACCACACCCAGTGCGGCAAACCTACAGGTGATAACTATATTCGCAGATTCTTTGAATTATAAATGAAATCCAAATGGATACATATATCCACAATCTCACGTAAACACAATCATTACATTAGTGTTACCAATATACGCCTACATGATATCTTAAAAACATACATACCTTCTTTCACCCACTGCTTCACACATACAATCCAAACATACCTACCTAATCTATACATCAAAATAAATATTACAATATAATTTTAATTACTATACTTTTATTTTAAAACTGATTTTCAATTTCTATATAGGCACATAATCTGTTTTTTTTTTAAATAATTATTCACCTTTTTTTGTTTTTTTTTGTTTTTTGTTTTGTTTTTTTTTTAAGTTGGTTTTTTATGTATATATTTTTTTTAAATATTTTTTTCATTTTTTAAATACTTAAATTTAAGGAATGACTGGGACACATTGTCGCCTAGGGACCCGCCAAGGCTCATAGACATACTGAATTGGGCCACGGAAAGGCTGGGTATACAAAAGGACAGACATTAGGATTTATGTTCAGTACATTGATATAATTTTATTTTATTTTAATTTATATATACACACATACATATAGATATATACACATATATACATATACATTCTTATAAACCGACATCTATGTTCATGAAACATCTATCTATTAATTTATATACATCTATGTTATTTAAGCTAAGAATATAGTTTGTGTTTAAAGGAAGCTGGATCTCTGTTACTTGCTTTATTCCCGATAAAAACTGCAATCTTTGTCTCTCATAATTCCTGCATGAAAACAATATGTGATCTATGTCACAGACCGTTTGTTCATCACAGCTGCAGTACGGTGTGGATTCTACACCTATTCTATATAAGTGGGATCTATATCTACCGTGATTATTCCTGAGCCTTATTATGGTGGTTAAAGCTTTTCTATGTAAACTAAATATTGTTTTTAGCTGACTTTCTTCTGGTAATTTGGGATTAAGGAGTTTATATCTGTTGGATGTTTTCTGTGTATATGAGAACCATTCTCTTTCTCAAATAATTTTGATTTTTCTTTTGATGTCAAATACAAATTCTGTGTATGGTAGCTTTATAACCTGATGGTGCCCCTGAGTTGATGCTGTTTTCGATAGTTGGTCTACATCTTCATTACCCTGTATATTACTGTGAGCTTTAACCCATAAGAAAGTCACCTTGATATTGGGGTGTTCACAAATATTTTTCCTGATGTTTCCCAACGATGGATGGTTATTAATATGCACGTGACTGTATTGTATTGTTTTAGCGGCTGATTGGGAGTCAGTGATAATTAAAGCCTTTTCTACTTGATTTTCCACCACCCAGTTAACTGCTTTTTCTATAGCGTATAGTTCCGCTGTATGTATAGATGTTAAATCCGCTAGTTTAAACATATCGTGGGTTTTTCGTTTTTTTATTAAATAAGCTGCTCCCACTCCCTTTTTACTTTTGGATCCATCGGTATATATACACAAATAGTCTAAAAACTTACCGTGTATTATCTTCTTAAATATAATCTGATTTAATGATGGATTGTCAGTGTACTCAGGAATGTATACATGCATTGGCTGTACCATAGATTTATACGGTAAGTTAAGTGTTACTGGTGGTGCTATATGTTCGTACATTAATGTGTTGTAATATGCCTGAGTAAGTGGTGGTTTGCTCTTGCTTTTCCAATATTTGTTCGTCAAAGTTTCAATAAATAAACTATGTAACTGATCTACCAACTCTTGTTCTGTACTTCTCATTTTTAGCAGGAATTTTTCCGCCAAATATATTGTTCTTAGATGCATCGGGGGTTCTAGGGCTTCAGCAAATACAATATCTATGGGTGTTGACTTCATTGCCCCGATTGCTATCCTGAGGGCTTTAAGTTGTATTCGTTCTACCTTTTTTATATTTGATTTGCATGCACTGCCATAAACTATACTACCATAATCCAGAATGGATCTTATGTATGTTCTATAGAATAGAAGGGCTACATTGACATCTGCTCCCCATTTACAATTTATGGTCATTTTTAGTAAATTAATACCTCGCTCACACTTTGCTACAAGGCATTCTACATGTTTTGTCCATAAAAGCTTGCTGTCTATGGTGATTCCCAAATATTTGTATGTGTTTACTAACTTTATATCGATCTGGTCTGTCTGAATACAATGTGGCCAATGAATACGGTGCCTAGTGAGTCCCATGATTGCCGTTTTTTCCAAATTAATTTGTAGCTGCTTTTCTAGGCTCCATGCCTTTAACGAGAATATTGCACTTCTCATTTCCGTTAAGCATTCATTGTATGTTGGTGCTGTAGTGTAAATGCATATGTCATCTGCATATTATATGCAGCGAACTTTTCTGCCCACTTTATCATGTAAACTTCTGGAGTATAGATTAAAGAGAATTGGGCTAAGCAAAGAACCCTGTGGTAGGCCTCTTCTTAATATTCTTGGACCGTGGGATTGATTGTTATTGTCCCTTACGTAGATTTTTCTTTCGTGGAATAGACTAACAATGTTTAATGCTACATTATGAGGTATATTATAATTTTTGAGATCATTAAATAATATGTGGAGGTTAACGCAATCATAGGCACATCTCAAATCTACAAATAGACACATGGCATAATCGTTTCTTGTAAATGCGCTTTGCATATCCGACACCAGATGACTCGCAGCTTCCATTGTGCCTACTCCTTTTCTAAAACCATACTGTTGAGGTGAGAGTATTCCATTTTTTTCACAGAACCATTCCAGTCTTGTTTTTATTATTCTTTCGAATGTCTTCGTAATGAAACGTCAAAGTCGCGATTCGAAACGTCAAAATGTGCAATTTTCAGACAACGAATTTGAAGCAAATATGGACTATGTCAAAAAAATGTCATAATAAGTGTGTTTCACAAGGCCTTAAGTTTCAGCTTCAACCATCACTGGCCTTCATTTTACTAAAATGTTTTCGGAAAATCCATTTCAATAGACCCTCTTTCTGATGATTCGGTAGTAGTTTCCGTTTAACATTTTGCAACAATACTTCCTTTAAATCTTGCCTACCCCGCACAACACCCATATTCGCCCAGATCCAGTAACTCTATCTTGGGGGTTGCTACTAAGAATTTTTTTTCTGCCTTATGCTTTGAAGGTAGTTGTAAAAACCTCGTCCCACAATAAAAATACAATACACTGAAAAATTTGCACCGTCGCACACGAGCAGCTAGCAGCCGCTGGAAATTATTAAGAGATTTACATCGCAGACCAATCATCACAGGTCCCAATCAATTGGATTGTCATTTTTTGGTAACGACAGTCAATACACCGACATTATTGTTTGTGTGACTATTTGATTTGATGGCATTTCGATAGATCTGCATTCACAGTTGGGTTAACATTGGCAGCGGGCCCAAGTGCGACTGTGGGTGTTGATGTGCACAGTGATTGCCCTGAAAGCACGACCCCGTTTAAATGTTGCACGCAGATGTGAGATCGATTTTTATTCAACATTGTCTATCACATTTGGGCACCCTATCAGTCTAGATTTGCAGGCAGTTTAGAGTAGCTTTTTTGGCCCTTCCATTGGACGTCCAATGTTGTGACGATGAAAAATATGTGTGAAAATCTGCAATGGCCGCCACCAAAAAAGAAAGCAAAAGTTTGCAAATTAAAATTAAAATTTCATACATTATCGTATACATGAACGTCCATTCAATTTGATAATCTGGTATTGAGGCACGTGAAACCACGGTCATTGTTGGTGCATTGCGGAATGATTTGTGAGCATCGACATTGATGTATGGTAGACTGCAGCTAGAGCGTGCAGAAAAAGTAAAGTTATTGTGAGCGGCTGGTGGCCGTATAAAACACGGTGTTGTGGTTGGTAATCATCAGCAACACAAATTACAAATGATTGCATCATCACACACACACACACACACATACAGAGAGACGTGTCGAATTTGAGAGCGCAACGCGCTTCTGCACAGACAACAATGGCGATCGTAATTTCGGCATGTGTGCCAATGACGGGATGGTATTTGTAGCACGCCGGCGATATGATTTGGCTCAACGGGGGGACCCCCGCTTAAAAACGTATCTGACGGTGGTGGTGGTGGTGGTGCTTCGTTGATCGCAACTGTTCCTCTTGATCCTGCTCAATCGTTGTCGGCGGACGAGTCGCTGTCGTACGGTGTCCTCGGCGGTGTCCTTCGTAGGTATGCTCCTGTGGTGCCCGCCCTCTGACTGGTGGCAACGCGGTCGGCCAACTGTTGCGTGCTGAAATGCGGTATGATCAGCCTGGCCGCCGCCGGATCTTCGTCAACTTGTACGACCGGAGCATAATCGTCGTCTGCGACATGATCGTGATGGACCGTGGGAGTGGTGTCTGTGTTGGGATCGATATCGTCGAGGATGCCGTCGATGTTCAAAGAAGGCCAAGTGTTCATCGGATCGCCGATGTTTGGCGTGTTGGCGTCTTCTGCGTGTACGGGCAACACGTGTGACCACGAATCTTGTCGGACGATGCTCTCGTACACCACGTTGCGGGTCAATTTGCGATGTCTGTACCTAAAGTTGCCCTGCCTGGACGTGTTTTCCATGTAGACGGACGCATTCTTCGCAGCTCCGACCCTGCTGAATGCGACGTACAACTGTCCGTGTGCAAAGCAGGGTTTCTCCAGGTAAATGCCCACCTTGGCGAACGCCTGTCCCTGCGCCTTGTTGATGGTCATGGCAAAGGCGAGCGTCACCGGAAACTGGAATCTCGTGATGGGTCGTGGCAATGAGGGATCGGTGGCTTGCATGTGTATGCGCGGCAACAGCAACACGTCGCCCCTGTGCGTGCCCGTCAGCAGTTCCAACTCCAAGATGTTCTCGCCCAGGGCGATCACCTTCAGCCTGCTGCCGTTACACTGACCCATGTCGATGTCCAGGTTTATCAGCAGCATGACCACCGCTCCGGTCTTTAGATGGAGTTCGTGAGGGGGCAACGATGCAATCTTGACGGCGTTGATGTAATCGATGGGAACATGGAGATCGTCGTTTTCGTCGTTGTGGTATTCGTTGACGCTAAAGTACGTTTTCGAGTCTCCGGGCAGACTGGTCAGTATTTGGTTGTTTATTTCCCAGACGGAGGCGTTGGTGGGACACAGAATGGCGCGCTCTGCGGCGTCGCATTCGAAATTTCTGCCGTTTACCGTCTGCATCAGTCTCAAGTAGATAGTGCGCCACCTGGGACCATCCCCTCCACTTTTTACTGCGCATGCGCGAGTCATCATGCGCATGCGCTGACCTGCGCAGACCTGTGACAGTTGACAGCTGACCTGTCAGATTTGACAGGTGTCAAATGTCACTGACCTGACAGCTGTCAGCTGTCAGCTAACCTGACAGCTGTCAACGTCAGCTGTCACCTGACCTGGCATGTGTCAACGTCAAATGTCACCTGACCTGTCAGATGACGTCACAAGCATTCCAAGATGGCTGACCTGTCATAGACAGTCGCAAGCCGGGTTCTCTCTATGGAACTAACCTGAGATGACGTCACAAGCATTCCAAGATGGCTGACCTGTCATAGACAGTCGCAAGCCGGGTTCTCTCTATGGAACTAACCTGAGATGACGTCACAAGCATTCCAAGATGGCTGACCTGTCATAGACAGTTGCAACCCGGGTTCTCTCTATGGAACTAACCTGAGATGACGTCACAAGCGTTCCAAGATGTCTGACCTGTGTGTCCATAGATAGCCACAAGTCAGGTTAGGTATTAACTGTCTTGTGATGACGTAAGATGTTCCGTCTGACCTGTGTGTCCATAGATATCTACAAGTCAGGTCTCCATGTGTGTATTTGAAGAATACCATCTGTCTGATTGTTTATTAAGGTTATGTATGTATTTGTTTATTAAGGTTAGGTGTTCGTATACAGACTGATTACCAAGCCATTTTGATTGTTTATTAAGGTTATGTTTGTATTTGTTGATTAAGGTTATGTTCGTACACACACAGCTGTCTGTATTTGTTTATTAAGGTTATGTTCACACACGTGTTGATTACCAATCATCTGATTGTTTATTAAGGTTATGTTTGTATTTGTTATTTGAATGCAAACAGAGATAATACAAGAGTGTACTTACATACAACAAGAGACGTCAGCCTTCTTTCACAGCTTAATACACACACTACTGAACAGGTGTCTTCTGTGTTGAGGAAACAGACAGACAGACAGACAACTGATTGCCATTGTTGAAGCTTGTACATGCTGTTTAACAAACACGTCATGACAGTTCGATGTCTTTGCTTAAACTGACAGATGCATGTGTATTTGAAAGAAAAGCATTCGCCTGAACTTAGATTTGAACCCACGAACCTCGAATCGGCCATAGACAGCTTTCTCAGATATACTATTGCTAAACCAATAGCTCCACAGACGCACACGTTAAAAGTTTGTTCGCTGTTGTATATATAAAACAAAAGCCAGTTGTTGTTTACATATGAGGTTAGGTGTTCGTATACATGTTGATTACCAATCATCTGATTGTTTAGTAAGGTTATGTTTGTATTTGTTATTTGAATGCAAACAGACATAATAATAAGAGTGTACTTACATACAGCAAGAGACGTCATCCTTGTTTCACGACTTAACACATACTGAACAAGTGTCTCTGTCTCTTGTATTGAGGAAACAAACTGATGTAAGAGAGAGAGGCCTTACAAAGGATAAACAACGTTTTACAGTTGTTAACCTTGATCCTGTTTGAGCTTGTCTGTGTATCTGTTTAATATACACAAGAGAGAGGCCCTCTTAAAGGTAAACAACCTGTCAGTTGATGACCTTGTGTTATATCTGTTGAATCATTCCATTATACGTGTTTGAGCTTGTCTAGAATACAGTCGTTAGAAGTATGACATCATCCATGTAAAAAACAAATACAGTTTAAAACGGTTACTGTGGGTAATATGTATAAATAGGCTACACACAGACACTCTTAAACATATTCATAATTCAGTTGTTGTTGAGAAAAGACTTGTTTCAGTTTACTCTACCCAAATCTGTTTCAAAATGGCTACATTAAGTGATGTGTGTTACCAGCAAATTAAAGACAACTTCTGGTATGGTCTATTTGGAGACTTTCAACTTATTATCGATAAGAACACTGGCTATTTTAATGCAACTAAACTGTGTAAAACTAGTAATAAAAAATTATATCATTGGATGGAAAATAAGAAAACTAAAGAGTTGATTGCCTATTACAACAGTCGGCTGAAGGAACAATTGGGTTATCGGAATACCGAAAAGCCAACACATTATTCGTGTTTGAGCTTGTCTAGAATACAGTCGTTAGAAGTATGACATCATCCATGTATTTTAGCAGATGTACCACAAGATAAGTTTGTTCAGGATATTATTGCTTTAAGACATACTTTTTAATTGTATTACAAAATAAAAACACATTAATTTTAACAAAGACTTTTATTTGATTCTAAGTACAAGTATGTAAACTCTTTGTTGGAATACATTTATAGAATTATTAATATTAGATGGTTCAGTGTTGCGTTGGTGCTGTTGTTGTTGTTGTCGTCGGTGTCTCTTCATGGCTGTGGGCTTACTAGGTGATAACACTAGCTTCTTTTAGTTCTTCCAAGATTGACTGAATTTCGTTGTTATGAGCAGTATTACCTGCAACTTGGGAAGCCACTAAAAGTCTAAGTCTGTCAACCAACTCGTTTATGTCATTCCAATACACATAGGCTATTTGTTTGTTATTTTGTATCATATAGTTGTTGGTGCTGATGTTGTTTGGGCTCATGCCGTTGCTATCGCTGCTCTTATCACTCTGAGTTTTAAGTTGAGTCTTTTGTTTTTTGTTAAGATGTCTGTCGGTGCTGTCGTCATCGTCTTCCTCGTAGGTGTAACCAAAACCTTGAGGTGTTGAGGATCTACGACCTCGTGGATTTATCACTGGTTTTATTAGAGTCAGATACTTTTCAGAGGAACAACCCTTGGTTCGTGCGTTAGGATCATAGTTCATTTTATGAACACTAGTTGCTTCTAGAATATCTCTATAGTGTTGAAGATCATCATAGGTATACCCTCTAGGTGTTTTCATAAATATCAATTCTAGCAAACCTTGTGTTTGCGGGTATCTCCTTTGGCCCAGTTGAATCTCAGCATCAGTAAAGTCCAAGTGTTTGTTGCCAAGACTCCAGCTACCAGTATCTTTAGCGTAGCGAGCACCATACGTTTGATCAATAGTAGCAAGCCTCGGTGGTTCAGTAAAATACTTGTCTACATAATATCGAACTCGGTCAGGATATTGCTCCAAAAATTCTTGATATGCAGGGTTGGTTGTGACAGTTTGTAGGTCTGCCTCAAGCTCTTCAAATGTTGGGATGTCCTCATCGGAACTTGTCGCCTCAGCCTCTTCCCTTGGTTCAGCTTCAAAAACTTCATGGTCTTTAAGGAACTGTACTTGGGGTTTCGTTTCTGGTATATCGACTTCGTCTTTGATTTGTTCAACCTTTGGTGGTTGCGATGGCTGTTGCTGCTGCAGTGCTGCTGTGTTTTTAGATATTTCAGTTAGGGGCTCAACAAGTGGTTTATATAAACGTTGCAGAGCATCATCATTCTCAGCTCTGTTAAGTTTAAGCATTAAATGTTTTTTTCGAATATTGTCAGCAAGTTGTAAAATCCTTTTCTTAACTTTTCGCTCTTCCTTACCCAACACTTCCATTGTGCTACAACTGTTTTTGGTGTTACCAGTCGGTCTAATCATTTGTTTGAGCGATACAGGTTGTGTGGTGGTTTAACATATACTGACTCTGTCACGGTACATGCCTTCTTATTTATCACGATGTCCGGCTGTCTTGTTAGACAGCTGTGTTAGACAGCTGTCTTAGACAGCTGTGTTAGACAGCTGTCTTAGACAGCTGTCTTAGACAGCTGTGTTAGACAGCTGTGTTAGACAGCTGTGTTAGACAGCTGTGTTAGACAGCTGTCTTAGACAGCTGTCTTAGACAGCTGTCTTAGACAGCTGTGTTAGACAGCTGTCTTAGACAGCTGTCTTAGACAGCTGTGTTAGACAGCTGTGTTAGACAGCTGTGTTAGACAGCTGTCTTAGACAGCTGTGTTAGACAGCTGTCTTAGACAGCTGTCTTAGACAGCTGTCTTAGACAGCTGTCTAAGACAGCTGTCTAACACAGCTGTCTAACACAGCTGTGTTAGACAGCTGTGTTAGACAGCTGTCTTAGACAGCTGTGTTAGACAGCTGTCTTAGACAGCTGTGTTAGACAGCTGTCTTAGACAGCTGTCTTAGACAGCTGTCTTAGACAGCTGTCTTAGACAGCTGTCTTAGACAGCTGTGTTAGACAGCTGTGTTAGACAGCTGTGTTAGACAGCTGTCTTAGACAGCTGTGTTAGACAGCTGTGTTAGACAGCTGTGTTAGACAGCTGTGTTAGACAGCTGTGTTAGACAGCTGTGTTAGACACCTGTGTTAGACACCTGTATGACAGCTGTGTTAGACAGCTGTCTGTCCTGTCTACCATTGTTAGAATAATATATATCTATCGAATCCTTTTCTATATCGACCTTTGTGTACATCGTTTTCCTTCACAATCACCAACACACCATACTTATTATCTTTCCAGCATTGGTGGCAGATAGTTTTAAATTGTTTAAAGTCCATATCGGTGGTTACATGATCGTCGTACACATGTTTTAAATTGGTTTCATCTTGCTTGAATAACACAATAACATTGGTGTTGTCACGTACCAGATGCTTGGGTATTCGTGTATATGTTTGACAGAGATAGAATGAATCAATATTCTTATGTCTGCCCATACTGAAGTATGCTCTTATTTTATCTTGTTTGTCACAAGCTACATCATCAAATATAAACACAGAGTTGTCCTTGGCATCTGCCGGATCTAATATTTCATCGTTTTCTCTATAAGGATAGTAACCAACACCTTTTGTTGCATTCATCACCTCCTTTAACATCTTGTATTTCGGTTGATACAGAGACTTTGAATACACATACACGTTATCAAATTTTAAACCGTTTGCTTCAAACAATAAACTCAGCATGACATTAGTTTTACCACAACCACTCGGACCACATATGATACAGCGAACGGTGTTTGGAAAGAGAGGACCATGCCTCAGTTGTTGTTGAGCTGTGTCCGTAACAACATCGTCTATATTTGTAATGGGTAAGGCAGAAGCGTGTTTGCTGGTACGCATCTTAACTTAAACTAAACTATATTTTTTGGGTGTGTATATATATATGAATGCAAGTGAGACACCCAGTCAGTATGCATGTTGGTGTCACAGAGTGAGGGTTGTTATTAACAAAGACAGATACAGGTTTTGCTGAAACGTTGCTAGCGTTACAAACACCATGAAAGTTAACAGAAAACTTGATGAGGGGTTTTATGTAATCAACTCGAAGCCAAAGAAGAAGGTCCCCTTTAAAAACATACTAAGTCTGATTGAGGAAGTTATAAAAGATAGAAACCTTATTCCAACAGCGAACGCCGTGTTTGATATAGCTCATACAATCGTTAGAAACATTGGTGGACGTAAGAATGTGCAGAAACCTCGAGTTATTCCAATACCTAAAAGTGGAGGCTTCCTTCCGTTGTTGCCTCTTATATTTGGTGGGCTGTCAGCACTAGGAGCTCTGGGTGGCGGTGCTGCAGGTATTGCCAAAGCCGTGAACGATGCCAAGTCTGCGAAACAGAAACTAGAGGAGGAAGAACGACACAACAAAACAATGGAAGCCATCGCGATGGGTAGGAGAGGGAGTGGCTTGAAATTTAAGCCAAAATGCAAGAGACTGGGCAAAGGCATGTATCTCAAGAAACAGCGCTACGGTTATGGGTTGTATCTGCAAAAACCAATGCAATAAAAGACTGAAACAGTAGCCTGTGTGTATCAGTCATGGCGCACACCTTTGTGTTGAAAGACCGCAGCTCCCATCTGTCGTCAGACTACCATCCACCAATTGTTTTGGATGGTAATTATGCTGTTGCCTTGATAGGCTTTCACACCTACAACAACATACCCAACATCTATGAAGGTAAAAACAAATTTCATGTAAAAGAAGGAACCGGTTGGCGAACCATCACGATACCCACCGGTGCTTATGAAATAACACACTTGGAAGAGTTACTTCAAAATGAACTTGTTGGTGCTACAGCAACACACGAACAAAAGCAACAGGCTCTGATTCTGAGACCTAATCCGAACACCATCAAATGCAGACTAAAGTGTTATACAAATGTCAGTTTTGAATTTGATGGTTCGATTGGGCGAATGTTGGGCTTTTCAAAACAAGTTCTTCAGCCGGACACCTTTTATGAATCTGATTTACCTGTTGATATAGTGGATGTTAGACAGATTCGCATCGAAACCAATATCGTGTCTGGTTCCTATTATAACGGACAACCCTCACATACGCTGTATGAGTTTGCTCCGATGGTTGATCCTGGCTACGCAATCGACATAGAACCTAAAAATTTAATTTACTTGCCGGTGAACAAGCAAGAGATTTCCAATATAAGCATCGACATCGTCGACCAAGATTCAGTTCCTGTCAACTTTCAAGGTGAAGAGGTCTCTGTTCGCTTGAAACTTATAAAAGTTGCTTAGTATGTTGGTCTTCAAGGATATAAAAGCAAGTGCATCTACCACATCAAATTCAGTTGAGTCAGACACGTCAAAGGGTACGCTTCGTCCCGATAATATTGAGTTCCTGCAAAGCCTGGGTTATCATGTCGTCAAAACTAGAAATATTCAAAGAACCCGTGTTTGATGATGGCATCGATCGAGAAGAGCTGCGCTCTTACTATTCACCAACTAAATCGTTTGGTAACAGCGATGAAATTGAAATAGCCATCAACCAACAAGATGCGTTCGTATGTCTGGCCGAGTCAGCTCTAATAATCGAAAGTGCTCTGGAACCTGTAGCAATCCAAAATGCCACTGGTGCTTGTTATCTGTCAAATAATGGAGGAGCAGCTCTGTTTGAATCAATGACCTATGAGTTAAATAACAAGGAAGTGGAACGAGTGCGAGACCCATACACCACAACCATCATCAAAAGTCTGCTATCGTTCAGTAAGAATGAAGCCCAATCTCTTAGCAACGCTGGTCTGAATGTGTCGTCGGAGCACATCACCTTAAATGATAACAAGTTTCACATGCTCATACCTGTCTGGTTCCTCTTCAGTTTCTTTCATCATTTCAAAGGAGTTCTCTGTGGCAAACATACTTTCCGCTTTACAAGAAGTCGAAACGATTCCAATGGCTATTACAGCACAGGTACGGCACGAGCAAAAATTACCGTAACCAATATGTTTTTAAAGGTAAAACATGTCTTTCCCAATGATAAAATGAAATTGGAACTGATGGATAAAATAGCCAAAGACACCTCTATATTTCTCGCATACCGCAAATGGGACATATACGAGTTACCAGCACTCAGAGATATCAACAGAGATGTGTGGGCTGTTAAAACTGCAACCAACTTGGAAAGACCTCGATATGTGATTATAGCATTTCAAACAGATCGTAAGGATAACGTGAAGAAGAGGTCAGACTATTTCGATAACATTGGTATGTTGGACCTCCGAGTGTTTCTAAATTCAGAATGCTACCCTTATGAATCTATGAATATGGATTTTGAGAAATCGAAATATGCAGAAGCCTATAACATGTATACAGATTTTCAAAAAAGCTTCTGTTATAAAAACATGTCGGAGCCTATCTTGAATTATGACGAGTTTAAAGACAGAGCTCTATTTGTGATTGACTGTCAGCACCAGAACGAGTCAATCAAGTCTTCAACGGTGGACATTAAGGTGGAGTTTATGAGTCACGCCAACTTCCCAAAAAATACTCGTGTTTATTGTCTGGTTATTCATGACAGTGTAATGGAATATAAACCTCTAACGGGCATCGTTAGAGCCATTATGTAATAATTGTATGTCATTTATGTATCAATATGTACAACTTAATTAATCCTAATAAATTTTTATTGTATGTAAAACAGTTGTTTTATTTTTATTTTGTTGCATTTTTATTAACCCCTTTCTGTCTGTCAGTCTAAGCAAAGACTTCGAGCTGTCATGACGTGTGTGTTAAACAGCTGTACAAGCTCAAACAAGATTATCTAAGATACTTGTTGGGCAATCAATTGTCTGTCTTTTATTACACAGCTCTGTCAGTCTAAGCAAAGACTTCGAGCTGTCATGACGTGTGTGTGTGTGTGTTAACAATCAACAACAGCGTCTATATGTTTTGTTTGGTTCAAGTGGATGTCATTAAACAACTGTGTTATTTCTATAACGGGGCCCCATTCAAGACCTCAACATACGTTAGTGTGTGTTAAGCCGTGAAACAAGTATGACGTCTCTTGCTGTATGTAAGTATACTATTATATTATTTATGTTTACATACAAACAATACTTATCAAACAATCCTCGTATATCAAAGTTTAATTTAGTTGTTTTAAATTGAGTTTTGTTACTTGTGTGTTTTTGATCACTCCCTATATAAATTTAGATTCATTCATTCAAAATACAAACACTAACATAAACAAACACGCCGGCAATAAAACCAAGTCCCCGAGTTTTATTAGGCTATTAAAATAAACTCATTAACATATCTAGATGTAAATACGTTTTTCTTATTGATATAGTTTACTTGAAACGTTTTTGTTATTAAATGATATTAGATAGGTAAATTGGTACGTGTTTTAAATTTCTTTTTACTATAAATAAACAATTGTTTTTTAAATTACAGTTCCTATTATTCAATTGGAATGTAATAGAGATACACCCCCTGCCTACACACACAAACTCAGCAGCCTCATAAACTCGTTTTATGTAACAGGTTTTTGTTTTATATATATACCCACTGATAACAAACTTTCATCGTATGTCTGAATAGCATGATCGGTTTAGGGACGTTTGCATATCTTAGTAAGTTGTATGGTTGGGGGTTCAAATCTAATTTCTGGCGAATGCTTTTCTTTCAAAAATCATATTTCAAATTAAATTCAAAATTTCAAATTACCCGCTCAATATATCTTCCTCATATATGTATGTGTGTGTGACTAAACCGAATGACTGTGTCCAACAGATGTCTCCCATCGAGCTAGAGAATATTCTCTACACTCTACAACTTTACAAATAGAATATTCTCTAGCTCGATGAGTCATATCTCTGGACACAACAGACAGAAATTTTCAAACAAATTCAAATTTCCCGCCAAAAACGAAATACCCTAACAAACTTCAATACACCTTAACAACAACACAATAAACAAACCAAACAGCTGTGTTTACGAACACCTAACCTTAATAAACAAAATACATAACCTTAATAAACAAACAGATGCATGGTAATCAACACACACACATGACATAACCTTAATAAACAAATACAAACATAACCTTAATAAACAAACAGATGACACGTGAGCGAACATAACCTTAATAAACAAATACATAACCTTAATAAACAATCAGACAAACACACATGGAGAGCTAACCTGACTTGTAGATATCTATGGACACACAGGTCAGACATCTTGGAATGCTTGTGACGTCATCTCAGGTTAGTTCCATAGAGAGAACCCGGGTTGCAACTGTCTATGACAGGTCAGCCATCTTGGAATGCTTGTGACGTCATCTGACAGGTCAGGTGACATTTGACGTTGACACATGTCAGGTCAGGTGACAGCTGACGTTGACAGCTGTCAGGTTAGCTGACAGCTGACAGCTGTCAGGTCAGTGACATTTGACACCTGTCAAATCTGACAGGTCAGCTGTCAACTGTCACAGGTCTGCGCAGGTCAGCGCATGCGCATGACGTCACGCGCATGCGCAGTAAAAAGTGGAGGGGATGGTCCCAGGTGGCGCACTATCTACTGTCTCAATTTGAACGTGACGAGGTGTTGCGTGGGAATTTCGATCAGATCGCCCGGCACATGGGGATCCGTCGTACTGACATTCACATGTTCCAATCGTCCGTCGCCGAGGCGCAACAGCCCGTCGGCGTATGGGGCGTGTCCTGGTCCGGCGCGTACGTTTTCGCTCAACCTACAATGTCGCATCTGCGTCCACAGACGGCTCGCTTTCATGGTGGCGCCCACCGTCTCGGTACGATGCGCTCCCGCCACCACCGGCAAAATCTGTCTAAAGTCGCCGCCAAACAGCGTGACTTTTCCTCCCATCGGTGCGCCGCACTGCATCAGATCCCTGAGAAACACGTCTACCATCTCCACGGCCTTTCGATTGGCCATCGACGCCTCGTCCCATATGAGCAGTGCGGCCCGTTTGATGTGTAGGGCCTGCGCCGACTCCACGTGGTGTCCGCATCTCGACGTGTCGGTGACGTTCAGTGGCAGTCTGAACGCACTGTGCGCCGTTTTGCCGCCGAGCAGCAGCGATGCGGCGATGCCCGTCCACGCAACGGCGACGCAGTCTCCTCCCCATCGACGACGCACATCCTTGATCAGGGCGTTGAACATGTAGGTTTTGCCGGTGCCGGCGGGAGCGTCAACGTAGAACATCTTGCCCATGATGTTGGTGGTGTCTTCCAGTGCCGCCATGACACGGTCGTATACGACCCTCTGACCGGCGTTGAGCAACGTCGCGTCCCCTCTGAAATTGGCGAAAGCTTCCGCGCTTCCGTCTTGATGATGGTCGTCGCCCAGCAAATCCGCGTTGACGGAGGGCAGGCCAAACTGTTCCAGCGTGTGTTGGCCGTTTCTCGACATGATCGTGGCGATGTGACGCAGCGCTTCGGCCTCTGCCCTCTCCTCCGACCAACCTCGATGCAGGAAATCTTCGATGAGATTGGCGCGATGTCTGTGCCACATGTTGGGTATCTCATGGGCGACGTAAACGGCTGCGACCGACAGCAACAGGCCAAACAGTCTCAGGGCCGAGGGAAATCTGTTGTTGGCCGCCTCATCCAGGCATCTGTTGTACACGTCCGCGTCTGATAGCAGTCCCAGTGCCACGCACGCGTCCCTGAACGTGTCGTGCATCGTACCCTGCACCATTCTCAGTTGCTCAAATGACGTGGCGCCTTTCACGTGCGACAACAGCACGCGCAGAAAGTATCTGTCCACGTCCGCCGGGGACACCTCGGCCATGCATCCCAACATTTTGCTGATCTGGCGTCTGCGCAGCCACTGCGCCGCCCCACCGCTCCAGGTGTATTTTTCGGGTATTTCGACGTACTTTAGCGTTCTGGCCTCGGCGTCCGTCTGATTGAGCTGAAAGTATGCCATCAGTTTGGTGGGTTTGTCCACGGCATTTTCAATGTCACGCACGTTGTGTTCGTCAAAGACGACCATCTGTTCACCGGGCATGTGAACGGGCAACACCAACACCGAGTGCGTCCGATCGCTCATCTGAAATTCGAAAAGCCTCCATGCCGCCTCCATCGCACTGACATACCTGCAATCCAGATAGGATCGGATTTCGTCCCAGTCGAGGTTGTTGTCGTGGATGTGGACCGTGGCACAATCCGCACCCTTGTGCACGTACTTGTGGAGGTACTTTATCGACCTGAGCGAACCGCACAATTCGAAATTGATGTGACATTGAAATTTCGAGGCTGCATACCTGTTGTAGGGCACAATGTGTCTGCTGTCGATGAGCTGGCCGTTGTGCGATATTGATCTTCCGTCGTTTGGCCTCCTGTACACGGGCTGTCCTCGGTTGCCGTCGCCGCTCGAGACGGTTCTTTCCACGAACTCTTTGGGATAACCTTTGGTGCAGCGGCCGTCTTGCATGCACGCGGCGTGCGGATTCTGCACGCCGCAAGGTCTGTGAACGTGACTGTCTGCGACGATGCCGTACAACCTGGGTTCCCTCCTCTGGTCCGGTATTCACGCACAAACCATCGAGTCTATCATTTCTTCCGAGTCGGGCTTGTCCTCGGGCCTTAGCGCCACTAGGATGTGGGCGTGCGGCAACGCCCTCTTTTGGAATTCTATGACGTACATCGAATATAATACCACACCGTACACCTGCTTGTTGTTAATGTCATCAATAAACTCCAACAGCTTCTGGTGGAACACTCCCACCACCAGATCGGGACGGTGTTGCCACATCTGGGCGTGCTCCAGACTGTCCTGGATCTCGGGCCAGTGCGGATTGCACGTCATGGTGATGAACAGGTCGGGTTTCCCAAGCCTCGACACTATCGTCATGGCGTCCAGGTAACGTCTAGTTTGTGCCTTCGGACCTCCGCCGAACGTGGTCGGTAGCACCACCACCTGTCATATGCGCAACGTTTGATCGTTCATTCTGTGCCGCATCAACCTTTCCACCGCCCTTTTGCCGGCCAAGCGTAGCTTGGCCTGGTTCTGACGGAGCCACCACAGTTCGTTCGCCTCGGCCTTACACCAGGCATCCACCACGTACTGCTGAAACAACTTTTGAGCATTGTGCAAGATGGAAAACGTGCCGTTGCGCACGTACAAGCGATACCGGTAGTATACTCGTATCGAGACCGTTTTGGAGGGGCGCGTGTGGTACTTGAGCGACGTGTCGTAACCGTGTTCGCCGTGTGGAAACAGCAACGGATACACCATCGGATCGGTCAGTTTGTTCAAGTTTTTCAGCTCCCTGTTGACCTCGTGGCGATTCCTGGGGTAGATGGCGAGATTGACGTCGAACGGTGGATCCTCTCCGCAAAACAGGGCGGCCACGTCGCTGCGGATTTCCGGCATGTCGCGATTTCTCAGTTCGGTCGACATGTTGTCTTTGAACGCCAGCACCATGTTCCCAACCTGTATGCCCTCCTGGCGTTTCTGCTGCATCACATCGCGCATCGTACGGTAGGTGAGCACCAAACGGTTCACCGTACGAAGCATGTTTTCAATGTTTTCGACGGTCGCGCGACCCACTCTCTCCGAGAGAAAGGCGGCGCGCCTTTCGACGGCTTCCGCCGCATCGACGAAATAATACTGATTCAGGATCGGTCTTTCCAATTCGGGAGTGGCGGGCAGAGCCTCTGTGAAATGGTAGATTTGTCCGCTTATCCAGAAAGACCAATTTCCCTGACCGACGTTTCTATCGTTGGGAATGTTTGTTTTGAAAGAGGCCATGGCAAAGGTGCTGTTCAAAGCTCTTATGTTGTTTCTAAAGTCGACCGAATGACGATCGGCGCGGGTCAGATAGTCTTTAAGCATGTCGGGACACGGCAGCAAAGCGGGCAGACGGACCTCGCCCAGCGTGCAGCAGGACCTTCTCAGGCTCTGCCTGTTGGAGCGTTCCCGTTGGAAGAAGAGGGCGGCGCACACGGGACACGTGTCGGTGAGCGTGCCCAGATGGAACGTTTCCACGGCCTCGATGTCGAGGTTGGCGGCGATGGCCTTCTTGTATGTGACCCTGTGGGGCACGACGGCGTGCGAACGCGTTCGGTTCGACGGAGGCGTCGGTGTGAACGCGACGGAGATGTTGGGACTCGTGTCCTCGATAATCGGCGTGATGTTGGTGTGGGGTCCCCGTTGAGATGCCGAATCGGCGTCGATGCGTACGAGAGAGACGATGGGTGTGAGCAGCGGCGGCGGCGACGTAACGATGTTACCGACGAGCGACGAGGGTGTGTCCGGATGTGCTGCCACCACACTACGACGCGAATCGTCCGACCTGCCGGCCGACGAAGATGCCGCGTCACCGCCGCTGCTGCTCGTTTGCGACCTGCCCAGACGTAATCTGGCGGCCTTTGTGACGCGACCGCTTTGGCTGTCGAATTTACTTCTAACTTTCTCTGGCATGGTGGAATGTCGGTCTGGATAGTGTCCGGGGAACGCCCGAATGCAACTGAAAATTAACAATTTCGCAACACGCACAAAATAAACACAAGGTTCTTGCACCTTGTACGAAAGAGATCTTTTAAAAATTCCGTTGCCAAATTTAACAATGGCAAAGCACAATTATTAATCGCTTCCAAAATCAATTCATACTAGGCATTCTTCGGGGAGGCCATTCCACAAGTTCCCCATGAGTGATGTGATTTGGCGGAAATTGTAAATGTATAGTCGTGGTCTGCGTCGTGTGTCTACCGGACGGCACAAGATGATGAGCGCACGTACGTGCGTGCGTAGGAGCGTGAAGCGCTTGTAAAAATCGAAGCGTAGCAGGTGAAAGGCGCGCGGGCGCACACGCACAGAGACACAGGGTTCGGTGAATCAAAGAACATTGCGAGCAAACGAACCTATTTGGGGGGAAATTGAAATGTTTCACACACACATGTGTGTGAAAAGAGAAAGAGCAGTGACGGACAGTGTTGTGTGTTACTCGTCGTTTTCGAGCCGCATTTGCACTTCCGCCCAAACAAAACAGATGAAAATGTTTGATAATGATGACTGAAAAGAGAATGTTAAATACATGCTACCGGACGGTAAGGGCTTGTGCTCGATTATGTCGTCTGTTGCGATGCCGAATGGCATGCGCGTCCCGTCCAAAGTTCATGACTGGGGTGATGTCGTTGAATTTCTCCTGCGCCTGTGCAGATACTCACGAGGCATTGTATGGATGAGAGTAGTCCGCAACGCATGCGTTTCTTGTGGCTGTCTGCTGCAACGATGCGGCTCACAATGTGTGTTGGTCGGGTCATCACCTGAAACATTAATGCCAATGATAAATTTACAAATAAACAGACGACAATCACGGCACACACGAATCACACCGCGGTTGTGCAAACGGTTCACTACGTGTGAACGATATTGACGGCTTCGTAATTGATATCTGATGGGGGGGAACGACGATAGATTTAAAAACTTTTGGGGGTTCATCATTGTCTGTAGTTGGCACGTTTGCGAGGTGGCGTTTGAGTCGTGTCATCGTCAAAGAAGGGTGCATCCCACTTTTCTAATGCATTTCAGCACAGTCCTGGAAACAGTCCGAAGATTCCGTCGCTCGAGAGCACAACGATGAGGTCAAGTGGTACGACGATGAGAAGGGTGAATTCGACAGATTCGTTGGCAGTTGAGGGGGGTGCAAAGGTAATTTGTGAAAACAAATCGGAATGGCGTGAAACATGCAAATGATTAATATACAAATGAGCAGACAATATGGGAAGGGCGCACACACATACGAAACACACCAAAGATGTGCCAAGGGTTCGCAATAAATATAAATTCGGATGGAACAATGATTATGTGAATTGTGGAACTTTGTGGCGGGGGGTCGAAGTTAAAGAAGGGTGCATTCCACTATTAGAAATCATTCTGGCACTGCTGGTGCAACTGCTCAACAGATCATTGGCTCGAGATGAACCATTTCATCTTTGTACAGTTTATCAAGAATGTAAACCGTCGGACAATGGGGACAGGATTACTTTTCGCTGCCTCATCAACATTTAAAGAGGTTGAAAAAGTAGCGCGTGTGAATGGATTTAGATTTGTGACATACATACTCGCACTGCTTCGTATCCCAACAATCATCAGAAAATGTGTGAAATAGTAAAAAAAAAATCCATACCTCAAAAGCGATTACGACATATTTTTTCCATATAAAAGAAAAACGTGCAGAAATTACACAAAAGCTTAATCAAACAAACTCGTTCTAAATTTCATCGTATCGATGATCGTGAGCTAAAATAATGCAATGAAAACAATGGTTGGTTTCGAGCGATACATCATTATTGGGGTGGAGCAAAGACACTACGCGAAATAGAATTGGAATGGTGTAATGCAACCTTCTACAGCTCGAAATCGAAACATACGGTCTCCGGAAAATGAGCAAATTGTGATGATAAAAAAATAAAAATAAATAATAATACAAAAAAAATAATTAAACAGGTAACTATATTGTGTCGAGACTGTGTTTATCCAAACAAAGAAAAATACAAATAACCTCAGACATGGCATCATAATTGCAAAAAGTAACAAATTTTTATGTGGACGGAACAATAATAATGTGAATAACAATGGATCCCAGGGCATATGCGAGGTATCGTTCGAATCTTGTCATCGTAAAAGAAGGGTGCATAACACTATTCGGATTCAATTTCGTATCAGTCGATTACAAAGGCAAAACTAAACGGCCTCATCAAAATAACAAATTTTATTGATATGTGACTTGTCACATGTCGAATATATAGGATGACAAGCAGGTATAATTTCCACCGACCGATAGACAGTTGTGGTGGTGCAAAAACGACCATGTTAAAATCGATTGATTACGCTTGTTACTAGATCAAACACTCCCAAAAAGTGTCAAACTAAAAAAATAAAAAAACCCGCCTTAAGAGTTAGTTAATACGGCGTTTTTGCAATAAAGAAAAATCCAAAAAAAACTCAGGCAATGTATCGTTCGCGGTAAATTTGGTTGTAATTTTATTCATCATCGTAAGAGCAACACAAGTTGAAAGAGAGATTTGCATGATAAACTTGATAAAATAAAAAATTTCGTCGGGAATATGGTATCGGATGTGCTAATAACGTTACCATGTTTCAAGCCAACAATGAAAATGGATTCATTCCACTGTTACGATTCAGTTTAGCTTGGTTGTTGCAACCGCCAACAGTTACATAGCTCAAAAATCGCAAGTGTTGGAAATTGTGCGATGAGAAGAAGGGATCATTTCCGCAAACTCATTCAACGTTATAAGATGCGCACAGTGCCACGTGGAGAGGAATTGGAATTGTGGAATCAGCCCTACTTCGCCATGACATCATCACAATTAAACAAAAACGTGTAAAATTTATAAAGAAAAGGCCACATTTGCGTGTACAAACTACGTGTTTTCAACAATGTTGAATCCACGAAAACATAAGAAACTTACCATTAGCCCCACCATTTCGTCAATGTATAGGTGTCAATAGGTGATAAAAATTTTACACAATAAAGTAAAATGTTTTAAATACCCACTGCAAGTAAAACAGACAGGGGAGAAATAGAGGTAACTAAATCTTGTCATGTGTTACCATTTAACATCATTTTTGTGTGGGTTTTTCATGCTTAACCAAAGGAGAAACTCGTCCAATCAGGAAATTGAATTATTGCAAAAATATCAGATTTTAATGTGCACGGAACAATATTCATGTGAATGATAACAGTTAACAGGGCATATGCGCGTTATTGTGAGAAGCATGTAAACTCCAAAGAGGGGTGCATTACACTATTGCGATTAAGTTTCTGACCGGATAATTTCAACGGTACAACCGGACGGTCTCATCAAAAAAGCAATTTTTGTGGGGGTATGTTTCGTCGCCAGTGGAATTTATATGATTAACAGCCGGCAATAATTTCCCACGAATCTTAAATATGTTGGATGGAGCGAAGATGACCGTGTAAAAATGAATAGATTAGGCTTGTTATTGGTACAAACATGGCCTGAGGAGTGTGAAACTTGAAAAAAAATAAAAAAACCCGAAAAATGTGTAAAATATTAACTTTTTTACAAAAAAAAAAAACTCAATAAAAACTCCGGTAATGTATCGAATGCTGTTTATTTGGTTGTAACTTTATTCATCATTGTACGAGAAACACATCATGAAAGAGAGACAGTTGTGTGAAAAACTAAATGATATAATAATTGTTAACGTGTATGTGGCATCGATTGTGTGAACAACATTACCTTGCATCATTGTCAACAATGAAGAAGGGTGCATTCCACTGTTACGATGCAGTTTCGCATGGTTGGCGCAACCGCCCAACTGTTCCGTCGCTCATAAATAACCAATTAAATCGTCGTGTGCATTATCGTGTGTTGAAATTGTACGTTCAAATAAGAAGGGTTCATCGCCACCAATTCGCTGACCGTTGAGGATGGAGCACCGTACCGTAGGAAAATGAATTGAAATGTGAGAATGCAACAATCTTCAGCTGGACATCATAACATAAGAATCACCGCAAGTGTGTGAAATTTAAAAGAACACGATCCATGTTCGAGTGGGAAACTCGTCTTTCCAATGAAGAGAATTCCATAAAAACTGCGAAAGGTATCATTCGCCCAGCCATTTTTTCAATAATTCGGTGCAATTTTACTCTTCATCCTATTGAAAACACGTCAGGATAGAAACACCGTTTGTGTGAAAAACTTGGGAAAGTAGGAAATTTTATCGTGTATGTGGCATCGAACGTGCGAATAACATCAACTTGTATCATTGTCGACATTGAAGAAGGGTGAATTCCACTGTTTCGATTTGGTTTCGCTTGGTCGTTGCAACCGCCCCACAGTTCCGTCGCTCACAAATACGCATTCAATGTTTGTATAGCATATCGATTGTTTAAATTATACGTCGTAAATGAGGGGTTCATCACCACAAGGTCACAAACCGTTGAGGTCGGTGCACCGTACCGTGTGCAAGTCACTTGAATTGTGATATTACACCATTCTTTAAATGCATATCAAAACAGACATTTCTCCTTGAATGAGTAAAATTTAAAAAAAAATGGCCCCATGTTCGAGTACGAACCGCATTTTTCCAATAAATATTGGTGTGACATTTTACTTTACATCCTAATAGAAACACGTCACGAAAGAAACACTGTCGCTGGACAAACTCGGGAAAATAATATATTTCATCGTGTAGGTGGCATCGAACGTGCGAATAACATTAATTTGCATCATTGTCGGCATTGAGGAAGGGTGCATCCCACTGTTACGATTCAGTTTCGCTTGGTTGTTGGAATCGCCCGAATGTTCCGTCGCTCAAAAATAACACACTGGATAATCGTACATCTTATCGAATGTTGGACTTGTGCATTGAAAAGAAGGGATCATCACCACAAGGTGACAGACCGTTGAGGAGGGTGCACCGTACCATGGGAAAATGAATTGAAATGTTACATTACATTCCTTCTTCAGCTAGGCATCATAACAAACAGTTATCTTAAAATTTGTAAAATCTAAAAAAAGGGCCCCATTTGCGGGTGCGAAGTTCGATTTTGCAACAAAAAAAACCGCAAAATTTGAAAAAGGTTACACTCACCCTGCCGCATTTTCAATAGTTTGGTGCACATAAACACCGTCGTATGAAAAACTCGGGAAAATAATAAATTTTTACGTGTCTGTGACATCGAAAGTGTGAATAACATTACCTTGTGTCATTGTCAACAATGAAGGAGGGTGCAATCCACTGTTACGATTCAGTATCGCTTGGTTGGTGCATTCGCCCTACGGTTCCATCGCTCAAAAATACGCATACGTCGTATACTTTGTCGATTATAGAAAATATACGTTGCAAAGAAGGGCTCATCAACGCAGATTCACAAACCGTTGAGGCGGATGCACTGTTCCATGTTAAAACGAATTGTAATGTGGATAATTGTACAACTTATCGAATGTCCCAAGCAACATTTAAAGTCAAATTGACGTAAAATCGCCCTACCAAATGAGCCCTGTATTTCAGTATTGTTTGAAGATGTAGAAAAAACTTTTTTTAAATTGGCACCTATAATTTCATACCCTGTTTGTTTGTTTTGTTTTGCAGCCACATGTATCGTCATTCGTGGGAGAGAGTATGGCGCGATCGGCGGCATTGTATTCGAAATTTCTGCCGTAAACCGTCTTCATCAGTCTCAATCTGGAAGAGACGAGATGTTGTGGGGGAATTTCGATCAGATCGCCGGGCACATGCGGATCCGTCGTACTGACATTCACATGTTCCAGCCGTCCGTCTCCGAGGCGTAACAGCCAATCGGCACGGACGTTTTCGCTCAACTTGTAGTGTCTCATTTGTGTCCACAAACGGCTCGCTTTCATGGTGGCGCCCACCGTCTCCGTACGATGTGCTCTCGCCACAGCCGGCAAAATCTGTCTAAAGTCGCCGCCGAAAAGCCTAGCTTTTCCCCCCATCGGTGCACCGCATGGCATCAAATCCTTGAGGAACCTATCGACGATTTCGACGGCCTTGCGGTTGGCCATCTACGCCTCGTCCCATATCAAAAGTGCGGCCTGTTTGATGTGCAAGGCTTGCGCCGACTCCACGTGATGTCCGGTCCGCGACGTGTCAGTGATGTTCAGTGGCAGTCTGAATGCACTGTGCGCCGTCTTGCCGCCGAGAAGCAACGAAGCGGCGATGCCCGTCCACGCCACGGCGACGCAGCCTCTGCCGATTCGACGACGCACATCCTTTATGACGGTGTTGAAGAGATAGGTTTTGCCGGTGCCAGCTGGAGCATCAACGTAGAACATCTTTCCGGTGTTGTTGGTGGTATCTTCCAATGCCCCCATGACACGGTCGTATACGGTCTTTTGGCCGGCGTTGAACAACGTCGCGTCGCCTTGAAAATTTGCGAAAGCTCCCCTACTTCCGTCTTCATCGTCCGACGGTTCGCTCCACAACAAATCCACATTGATGGAGGGCAGGCCAAACTCTACCAGTGTGTGATTGCCGTTTCTCGACAGTATCGTGGCGATGTGATGCAGCGCTTCGGCCTCGGCCCTCTCCTCCGACCACCCACGGTGCACAAAGTCCTCAATCAGATGGGAACGATGCCGAAGCTACATGTTGGGAATCTCGTGGGCGACGTAAACGGCCGCCACCGACAGCAATAATCCAAACAGTTTCCTCAGGGCAGAGGGAAACCTGTTGAGCGCCGCCTCATCCAGGCATCTGTGGACACGTCTGCGTCGGATAAAAGTCCCAGAGCGTGGCACGCATCTCTGAACGTTGCATGCATCGTACCCGCCACTGTTCTCAATTGCTCAAACGACGTGACACCTCTCACGTGCGGCAACACGCGCAGAAAGTATCTGTCCACGCCCCCTGGAGACACCTTGGCGATACATCATAACATTTTGCTGATCTGGCGTCTGCGCTGCCACTGCGCCGCCACACCGTCCCAGGTGTATTTTTCGGGAATTTCGACGTACTTTAGCGATGCGGCCTCGGTGTCCGTTTGATTGAGCCGAAAGTATGCCATCAGTTTGGTGGGTTTTTCCATAGCATTTTCAATGTCTCGCACGTTGTCGTGTTCGTCAAAGACGACCATCTGTTCACCGGGCATGTGAACGGGCAACACCAACACCGAGTGCGTCCGATCGCTCATCTGAAATTCGAAAAGCCTCCATGCCGCCTCCATCGCACTGACATACCTGCAATCCAGATAGGATCGGATTTCATCCCAGTCGAGGGTGTTGTCGTGGATGTGGACCGTGGCACAATCCGCACCCTTGTGCACGTACTTGTGTAGGTACTTTATCGACCTGAGCGAACCGCACAATTCAAAATTGATGTGACATTGAAATTTTGATGCCGCATACCTGTTGTAGGGCACGATGTGTCTGCTGTCGATGAGCCGGCCGTTGTGTGAGATGGTTCTTTCGTCGTTTGGCCTCCTGTACACGGGCTGTCCCCGGTTGTCTCCGCCGTCGCCTAAGATGGTTCTTTCCACGAACTCTTTGGGATAACCTTTGGTGCAGCGGCCGTCGCGCATTCACGCGGCGTGCGCATTTTGCACGCCGCAAGGTCTGTGAACGTGGCTGTCTGCGACGATGCCGTACAACCTGGGTTCCCTCCTCTGGGCCGGTATTCACGCGCAAACCATCGAGTCGATCATTTCTTCCGAGTCGGACTTGTCCTCGGGCCTTAGCGCCGTTAATGTCATCAATAAACTCCAACAGCTTCTGGTGGAACACTCGCACCACCAGATCGGGACGGTGCTGCCACATCTGGGCGTGCTCCAGACTGTCCCGGATCTCGGGCCAGTGCGGATTGCACGTCATGGTGATGAACAGGTCGGGTTTCCCAAGCCTCGACACTATCGTCATGGCTTCCAGGTAACGTCTAGTTTGTGCCTTCGGACCGCCGCCGAACGAGGTCGGTAGCACAACCACCTGTCCTATGCGCAACGTCTGATCGTTCATTCTGTGCCGCATCAACCTCTCCACCGCCCTTTTGCCAACCAAGCGTAGCTTGGCCTGGTTTTGACGGAACCACCACAGTTCGTTCGCCTCGGCCTTACACCAGGCATCCACCACGTACTGCTGAAACAACTTTTGAGCGTTGTGCAACGTGGAAAACGTGCCGTTGCGCACGTGCAAGCGATACCTGTAGTATTCTCGTATCGAGACCGTTTTGGAGGGGCGTGTGTGGTACTTGAGCGATGTGTGGTAACCGTGTTCGCCGTGGGGGAACAGCAACGGATACACCATCGGATCGGCCAGTTTGTTCAAGTTTTTCAGCTCCCTGTTGACCTCGTGGCGATTTCTGTGGTAGATGGCGAGATCGACGTCGAACGGTGGATCCTCTCCGCAAAACAGGGCGGCCACGTCGCTACGGCTGTCCGGCATGTCGCGATTTCTCAGTTCGGTCGACATGTTGTCTTTGAACGCCAGCACCATGTTCCCAACCTGTATGCCCTCCTGGCGTTTCTGCTGCATCACATCGCGCATCGTGCGGTAGATGAGCACCAAACGGTTCACCGTACGAAGCATGTTTTCAATGTTTTCGACGGTCGCGCGACCCACTCTGTCCGAGAGAAAGGCGGCGCGCCGTTCGACGGCGTCCGCCGCATCGACGAAATAATACTGATTCAGGATCGGTTTTTCCAATTCGGGAGTGGCGGGCAGAGCCTCTGTGAAATGGTAGATTTGTCCGCTTATCCAGAAAGACCAATTTCCCTGACCGACGTTTCTATCGTTGGGAATGTTTGTTTTGAAAGAGGCCATGGCAAAGTGCTGTTCAAAGCTCTTATGTTGTTTCTAAAGTCGACCGAATGACGATCGGCGCGGGTCAGATAGTCTTTAAGCATGTCGGGACACGGCAGTAAAGCGGGCGGACGGACTTCGCCCAGCGTGCAGCAGGACCTTCTCAGGCCCTGTCGGTTGGAGCGTTCGCGTTGGAAGAAGAGGGCGGCGCACACGGGACACGTGTCGGTGAGCGTGCCCAGATGGAACGTTTCCACGGCCTCGATGTTGAGGTTGGCGGCGATGGCCTTCTTGTATGTGACCCTGTGGGGCACGACGGCGTGTGAACGCGGTTGGTTCGACGGAGGCGTCGGTGTGAACGCGACTGAGATGTTGGGGCTCGTGTCCTCGACATTCGGCGTGATGTTGGTGTGGGGTCCCCGTTGAGATGCCGAATCGGCGTCGGTGCGTAGCAGAGAGACGATGGGAGAGAGCAGCGGCGGCGGCGACGTAACGATGCTACCGACGAGCGACGCGGGTGTGTCCGGGTGTGCTGCCACCACACTGCGACGACTGTGAGGCGAATCGTCCGACCTGGCGGCCGACGATGCCGCGTCGCCGCCGCTGCTCGTCTGCGACCTGCCCAGACGTAATTTGGCGACCTTTGTGACGCGACCGCTTTGGCTGTCAAATTTACTTCTAACTTTCTTTGGCATGGTGGAATGTCGGTCTGGATAGTGTCCGGGGAACGCCCGAATGCAACAAAAAAATTCACAATTTCGCCACACGCACAAATTAACACAAGGTCCTTGCACCTTGTACGAAAGAGATCTTTTAAAATTCGCCCGCGCCAAATTTGACAATGGCAATGCACAATTGTTTATTTATCGCTTACAAAATTAACTATTACTAGGCATTCTTCGGGGGGGCCATTCCACAAGTTTCCCATGAGTGATGTGATTTGGCGGAAATTGTAAATGTATATTCTTGGTCTGCGTCGTGTGCACCGGACGGCACAAGATGATGAGCGCACGTGCGTGCGTAGGGCACGAGCGTGGAGCGCTTGTAATTATTGAAACGTTGCAGGTGAAAAGCGCGCCCGCGCACACGCACAGAGACCAAGGTATCGTATTAAAATTTCACACAGGTTTGATTGGGGTTCGATGAATCCAAGAAAAATGCGAGCAAAAGAACCTATTGGGGGAAATTGAAATGTTTCACACACATGTGTGAAAAGAGAAAGAGCTGTGACAGACAGTGTTGTGTGTTACTCCACATGGTCGAGCCGCATTTGCACGTCCGCCCAAACAAAACCGATGAAAATGTTTGATAATGATGGCTGAAAAGAAAATGTTACTTACATGCTACCGGATGGTAAGGGCTTGTGCTTGATTATGTCGTCTGTTGCGATGCCGAATGGCATGCGCGATGCCCTGAAAGTTGATGTCTACGGTGATGTCGTTGAATTTCTCCTGCGCCTGTGCAGAAACGAGGCAGTGGATGTATGAGAGTAGTCCGCAACACATGCGTTTCTTGTGGCTATGGGCTGCAACGACGGTGCCTACAATGTGTGGTGGCCGGGTCATCATCTGAAACATTAATGCCAATGATAAATTTACAAATAAACAGACAACAATCACGGCACACACAAACACACGATTCACACCGCGGTTGTGCAAACGGTCCGCAACGTGTGACCGATAATGATGGCTTGGTAATTGATATCTGATGGGGGGGAACGACGATAGTTTTAAAAACTTTTGGGGGTCCATCATTGTCTGTAGTTGGCACGTTTGCGAGATGGCGTTTGTGTCGTGTCATTGTCAAAGAAGGGTGAATCCCACTTTTCTAAGGCAGTTCAGCACAGTCCTAGCAACCGTCCAAAGGTTCCGTCACTCGACAGCACAACGGTGATGTCAAGTGGTACGACGAAGAGAAGGGTGAATTCGACAGATTCGTCGGCAGTTGAGGGGGGGTGCAAAGGTAATGTGTGAAAACAAATCGGATTGGTGTGACACATGCCAATGATGAATATACAAATGAGCAGACAATATAGGAAGGGCGCACAAACACACGCAACCCACCAAAGATGTGCCAAGGGTTCGCAATAAATGTAAATTTGGATGGAACATTGATTGTGTGAATTATGGAACCTTGTGTCGGGGGGTCGACGTTAAAGAAGGGTGCATTCCACTATTAGAAATCATTCTGGCATTACTGGTGCAACCGCTCAACATATCATTGGCTCAAGATGAACCATTTCATCTTTGTACAGTTTATCAAGAATGACAACCATCGGACAGAGGTTGACAGTGGACATTTAAAGAGTTTGAAAAAGTAGCGCGTGTGAATGGATTAGATTGGTGAAATAGACACTCGCTCTGCTTCGTATCCCAACAATCACCAGAAAATGTGTGAAACATTTGAAAAAAAAACCATACCTTAAAAGCGATTGCAACATATTTTTCCATAATAAGGAAAAACCGGCAAAATTTCTCAAAAGCTTAATCAAACAAACTTGCTCTAAATTCCATCGTATCGATAATCGTGAGCTAAAGTAATGTGATGAAAACAATGTTTGGTTTCGAGCGATCCATCATTAGTGTGAGGGATGCAAAGATACTACGTGCAATAGAATTGGAATGGTGTAATGCAACCTTCTTCAGCTTGATATCGAAACAACGATCGCCGGAAAATGAGCAAATTGTGAGGAAAAAAGAATAGAAAAAATAAAAATAATAATAAATAAAAAATAATTAAACAGGTCACTATAGTGTGTCGAGACTGTGTTTATTCAAACAAAGAAAAATACAAATAGACTCCGACATGGTATCATACTTGCAAAAAGTAACAAATTTTTATGTGGACGGAACAATAATCATGTGAATAACAATGGATCCCAGGGCATATGCGAGGTATCGTTGGAATCTTGTCATCGCAAAAGAAGGGTGCATTCCACTATTCGGATACAGTTTCGCACCGGTCGATTACAAAGGCAAAACTGCACGGCCTAATGAAAATAACAAATTTTCTCGACATGTGCCTTGTCACAAGTCGATTTTGTAGGATGAAAAGCAGGTAAAATTTCCACCGACCGATAAACAGTTGTAGGGGTGCAAAAATGGCCACGTTAAAATCGGTTAATTATGTTTGTTACTAGAACAGACACCCTAAATGTGTCAAACTAAAAAAATAAAAAACCCGCCTCAAAGGTTAGTTAAAACGGCGTTTTTGCAATAAAAAAAATCGAAAAAAAAAATTCCGGCAATGTGTCGTTTGTGGTAAATTTGGTTGTAATTTTATTCATCATTGTAGGGGAAACATGTCTTAAAAGAAAGAGAGATTTGCATGAAAAACTAAATAAAATAATAAATTTCGTCGGGAATATGGCATCGAATGTGCTAATAACGTTATCATGTATCACCTCAACACTTAAGAAGGGTGCATTCCACTGTTGCGATTCAGTTTAGCTTGGTTGTTGCAACCGCCGACTGTTCTGTCTCTCAAAAATCGCATACATTATCAAGTGTTGAAATTATGCGATGAAAAGAAGAGATCATTTCCGCAAATCCATACACCGTTAAAAGGGATGCACAGTGCCACGTGTAAAGGAATTGGAATTGAGGAATCAGCCCTTCTTCGGCATGATATGATCACAATAATACAAAAATGTGTACAATTTAAAAAGAAAAGGCCACATCTGCGTGTACAAAGTACGTTTTTCCAACAAAGATGTGTCCACGAAAAAATAAAAAAAGTTTCATTTGCCCTGCCGTTTCTTCAATGTTTGGGTGTCAATCGGTGATTAAAATTTTACACAATGATGTAAAATGTTTAAAAAAACCATGCCATTAAAATGTGTGCAACCATTATATTTCCAGACAGGGGAGAAATAGAAGTAAAAAAATCTTGGTATGCGTTAACATTTGACATCATTTTTGTTGTGATTTTCATGCATAATCAAAGAAGAAACTCGATTCAATCGGGAAATTTAATAATTACAAAAATAACAAATTTTAATGTGGACGGAACAATAATCATGTGAATGACAACAGATAGCATGACATATGCGAGTTATCGTAAGAAACATGTAAACCCCAAAGAAGGGTGCATTCCACTATTGCGATTAAGTTTCGGACCGGTCAATTTCAACGGCACAACTGAACGGTCTCATCAAAATAGCAAATTTTGTAGGGGTGTGTTTCGTCGCCATGTGGAATTTATATGATTAACAGCCGGAAATAATTTCCGACGACTCTTAAATATATGAGGAGGAGCGAAGATGGCCGGAAGTGTGAAACTTGAAAAAAATAAGATAAAGCCTGAAAAATGTGTAAAACATTGACATTTTTACTGAAAAGAAAAATCGATTAAAATCTCCGGCAATGTATCGATTGCCGTTTCTTTGGTTGTAATTTTATTCATCATTGTACGAGAAACACGTCAAGAGAGAGAATCGGTCATGTGGAAAACCAAATATTATAATAACTATTAACGTGTATGTGGCATCTAATGTGTGAATAACATTACCTTGCATCAATGTCAACAATGAAGAAGGGTGCATTCCACTGTTACGATTCAGTTTGGCATGGTTGGTGCAACCGCCCAACTGTTGCGTCGCTCATAAATACCCATTCAATCGTCGTATGCATTATCGAGTGTTGAAATTATACGTTCAAATAAGAAGGGATCATCGCCACCAATTCGCTGACCGTTGAGGATGGAGCACCGTACCGCTGGAAAATGAATTGAAACGTGGGATTGCACCCTTCTTCAGCTAGACATCATAACACACGAATCACCTCAAGTGTGTGAAATTTAAAAGAAAAGGACCCATGTTCGAGTGGGAACCTCGTCTTTCCAATGTAGAGAATTCCATAAAAACTGCGTAAGGTATCATTCGCCAAGCCATTTTTTCAATAATTTGGTGCAATTTTACTTGTCATCGTACTGAAAACACGTCAGGAAAGAAACACCTTTTGTGTGAAAAACTTTGGAAAGTAGTAAATTTTATCGTGGATGTAGCATCGAACGTACAAATAACATTACCTCATATCATTGTCGACGTTGAAGAAGGGTGAATTCCACTGTTACGATTCAGTTTCGCTTGGTCGTTGCAACAGCCCGACTTTTCGGTCGCTCAAAAATACCCGTTCTATGTTTGTATAGTATATCGACTGTTTAAATTATACGTCGTAAAGAAGGGATCATCACCACAGGGTCACAAACCTTTGGGGTTGGTGCACCGTACCGTGTGCAAATCACTTGAAGTGTGTTATTACACCCTTCATCAGATGGATATCCAAACAGACATTTTTCCTTGAATGTGTAAAATTTTAAAAAAAATGGTCCCGTGTTCGAGTAACCACATTTTTCCAATAAAGCAAATTTCCTAAAAACTCGAAACATCGTCGCATGACAAACTCGGGAAAATAATATATTTCATCGTGGATGTGGCATCGAATGTGCGAATAACATTAATTTGCATCATGTCAACAATGAAGAAGGGTGCATTCCACTGTTATGATTCAGTTTCGCTTGGTGGTTGGAATCGCCCGAATGTTCCGTCGCTCAAAAATACCAACTTAATAATCGTATACATTATCGAGTGTTGAAATTGTACGTTGAAAAGAAGGGATCATCTTCAAAGATTCACAAGCCGTTGAGGAGGGTGCACCGTAACATGGGAAAATGAACTGAAATGTTGGATTATATTTCTCCTTCAACAAGGCATCATAACAAACAGTTCTCGTCAAATTTGTAAAATTAAAAAAAAGCCCCATGTGCGGGTACGAAGCTCGTTTTTTCAAAAAAAAAATCACAAAAACTGAAAAAGGTTACACTCACCCTGCCACACAATATGATCCAAATTCAGTAAATTTCTTTAACAGAATAAAGACTGAAGTGAAATACCTTACAGCACATAGAAACAACATACAGATAGCAGATGTACCACAAGATAAGTTTGTTCAGGATATTATTGCTTTACGACATACTTTTTAATTGTATTACAAAATAAAAACACATTAATTTTAACAAAGACTTTTATTTGATTCTAAGTACAAGTATGTAAACTCTTCCCCGTTTGTTGGAATACATTTATAGAATTATTAACATTAGATGGTTCAGTGTTACGTTGGTGTTGTTGTCGTTGATGCCGCTTCATGGCTGTGGGCTTACTAGGTGATAACACTAGCTTCTTTTAGTTCTTCCAAGATTGACTGAATTTCGTTGTTATGAGCATTATTACCTGCAACTTGGGAAGCCACTAAAAGTGTAAGTCTGTCAACCAACTCGTTTATGTCATTTCGATACACATATGCTATTTGTTTGTTATTTTGTATCATATAGTTGTTGGTGCTGATGTTGTTAGTGCTAATGCCGTTGCTATCGCTGCTCTTATCACTCTGAGTTTTAGGTTCAGTCTTTTGTTTTTTGTTAAGATGTCTGGCGTTGTTGTCGTCATCGTCTTCCTCGTAGGTGTAACCAAAACCTTGAGGAGTTGAAGATCTACGACCTCGTGGATTTATCACTGGTTTTATTTGAGTCAGATACTTTTCAGAGGAACAACCCTTGGTTCGTGCGTTAGGATCATAGTTCATTTTATGAACACTAATTGCTTCTAGAATATCTCTATAGTGTTGAAGATCGTCATAAGTATACCCCCTGGGTCTTTTCATAAATAACAATTCTAGCAGACCTTGTGTTTGCGGGTATCTCCTTTGGCCCAGTTGAATCTCAGCATCAGTAAAGTCTAAGTGTTTGTTACCAAGACTCCAGCTACCGGTATCTTTAGCGTAGCGAGCACCATACGTTTATTCAATGGAAGCGAGCCTTGGTGGTTCAGTAAAATACTTGTCTACATAATATCGAACTCGTTCAGGATATTGCTCCAAGAATTCTTGATATGCTGGGTTGGTTGTGACAGTTTGTAGGTCTGCCTCAAGCTCTTCAAATGTTGGGATATCCTCATCGGAACTTGTCTCCTCAGCCTCATCCCCTGGTTCAGCTTCAAAAACTTCATGGTCTTTCAGGAACTCTACTTGGGGTTTCGTTTCTGGTATATCGACTTCGTCTTTGATTTGTTCAGCGATTGGTGGTTGCTGCTGGTGCTGCAGTGCTGATGTGTTTTTAGATATTTCACTTAGCGGCTCAACAATTGGTCTATATAAACGTTGCAGAGCATCATCATTCTCAGCTCTGTTAAGTTTAAGCATTAAATGTTTTTTTAGAATATTGTCAGCAAGTTGTAAAATCCTTTTCTTAACTTTTCTCTCTTCCTTATCCAGCACTTCCATTGTGCTACAAGTCCATATCGGTGGTCACATGATCGTCGTACACATGTTTTAAATTGGTTTCATCTTGCTTGAATAACACAATAACATTCGTGTTGTCACGTACCAGATGTTTGGGTATTCGAGTATATGTTTGACAGAGATAGAATGAATCAATATTCTTATGTCTGCCCATACTGAAGTATGCTCTTATGTTATCTTGTTTGTCACAAGCTACATCATCAAATATAAACACAGAGTTGTCCTTGGCATCTTCCGGATCTAATATTTCATCGTTTTCTCTATAAGGATAGTAACCAACACCTTTTGTTGCATTCAACACCTCATTTAACATCTTGTATTTCGGTTGATACAGAGACTTTAAATACACATACACGTTATCAAACTTTAAACCGTTTGCTTCAAACACTAAACTCAGCATGACATTAGTTTTACCACACCCACTAGGACCACATATGATACAGCGAACGGTGTTTGGAAAGAGAGGACCAGGCCTCAGTTGTTGTTCTGCTTTGTCCGTAACAAAATCGTCTATATTTGTAATGGGTAAGGCAGAAGCGTGTTTGATGGTACGCATCTTAACTTAAACTAAACTATATTTTTAGGTGTGTATATATATCTGAATACAAGTGAGACGCCCAGTCAGTATGAATGTTGGTGTCACAGAGTGAGGGTTGTTATTAACAAAGACGGATACAGGTTTTTCTGAAACGTTGCGGGCGTTACAAACACCATGAAAGTTAACAGAAAACTTGGCTTTATGTAATCAACTCGAAGCCAAAGAAGAAGGTTCCCTTTAAAAACATAATAAGTCTGATTGGGGAAGTTATAAAAGATAGAAACCTTATTCCAACAGAGAACGCCGTGTTTGATATAGCTCATACAATCGTTAGAAATATTGGTGGGCGTAAGAATGTGCAGAAACCTCGAGTTATTCCAATACCTAAAAGCGGAGGCTTCCTTCCGCTGTTGCCTCTTATATTTGGCGGGCTGTCAGCACTAGGAGCTCTGGGTGGCGGTGCTGCTGGTATTGCTAAAGCCGTGAACGATGCCAAGTCTGCGAAACAGAAACTGGAGGAGGAAGAACGGCACAACAAAACAATGGAAGCCATCGCGATGGGTAGGAGAGGGAGTGGCTTGAAATTTAAACCAAAATGCAAGAGACTGGGCAAAGGCCTGTATCTCAAGAAACAACGCTCCGGTTATGGGTTGTATCTGCAAAAACAAAAAAACTAAAGTGTTTACCAGCAAGACCTCTGACAAATGTAGATCTTGTCAAGTTTGCTGGTAAAATGAAAATCCCATATTTTAGAGGTGTATACATGCGAGATGAGCTTCCACGCAATGGACCACGTAAAAATGAATCGTTCATTATGAATTTGCAAACACACAAGCAGCCAGGCAGTCATTGGGTTGCTGTGAGGAAACGTGGTGTACTTTGACTCGTATGGAAACTTGAAGCCTCCTGTGGAGCTGCAACGTTACCTCAAAGACTATTCCATACTGTATGATCATGATGTGTATCAAACATACAACACATTTAATTGTGGTCACTTGTGTTTACAATTTTTGCAATAAAAGACTTACAGCAGCCTGTGTGTATCAGTCATGGCGCACACCTTCGTGTTGAAAGACCGCAGCTCCCATCTGTCGTCAGACTACCATCCACCAATTGTTTTGGATGGTAGTTATGCTGTTGCTTTGATAGGCTTTCACACCTACAACAACATACCCAACATCTATGAAGGTAAAAACAAATTTCATGTAAAAGAAGGAACCGGTTGGCGAACCATCACGATACCCACCGGTGCTTATGAAATAACACACTTGGAAGAGTTACTTCAAAATGAGCTTGTTGTTGCTACAGCAACACACGAACAAAAGCAACAGGCTCTGATTCTGAGACCTAATCCGAACACCATCAAATGTAAACTAAAGTGTTATACAAATGTCAGTTTTGAATTTGATGGTTCGATTGGGCGAATGTTGGGCTTTTCAAAACAAGTTCTTCAACCGGACATCTTTTATGAATCTGATTTACCTGTTGAAATAGTGGATGTTAGACAGATTCGCATATAAACCAATATTGTGTCTGGTTCCTATTATAACGGACAACCCTCACATACGTTGTATGAGTTTGCTCCGATGGTTGATCCTGGCTACGCAATCGACATAGAACCTAAAAATTTAATTTACTTGCCGGTGAACAAGCAAGAGATTTCCAATATAAGCATCGACATCGTCGACCAAGATTCAGTTCCTGTCAACTTTCAAGGTGAAGAGGTGCCTATTCGCTTGAAACTTATAAAAGTGGCTCAGTATAATGGTCTTTAAGGATATAAAAGCATCGCTCCCGCCGCTCATCTGCGACCTGTCGAGACGTAAATTGGCGACCACTTTGGCTGTCGAACTGTGATATCGCTTTCTTTGGCATGATGGAATGTTTGTCTGATTGTGTCCGGGGAACGCCCAAATGCAACAAAACATAATTTTGAAACACGCAATATGGATACGGCAAAGCACCGTGTTTGAAATAAATCTTTAAGTTATTACACCAATTTGAATAGCAATGTACAAATATATCGATAATTTTCCACAAAATAATTCTACTTTACATTCTGCGAGGAGGCCATTCCACATATTTCCCATGTAGTGTGATTTTGCAGAAACTGTAAATGTATATTCTTAATCTGTATTGTGTGCGTAACGGTACATCATCATCATCATGGACACACGAATGTGTACGTACAATAACCCGCTACTGAGATTAGTGGCACTGTGTGTGAGTGCCGATAGAAATCGAAACGTTGTGCGTAAAAAAGCACACAGATCAAGGTATCGTATTAAAATTTCTCACAAGTTTGATTGAGGTTCAATGGTTTCGAATAACTTGGCAAACAAACAAACCAGTTACGAAAAGTAAATGTCCCGTCACATGTTAGATTCGGCATAAAGTCTAAATTTCAATATGCTACACAGACACATAGGTGTGTCGGAAAGTTGTGTGTTACTCATTTAAGGCGCAACTTGTGCACAAAATGCCAAACAGAAAAGATGAAACGTTACACAGTGATGCATGAAAAGCAAATGGAAAATGAAAAACATCGTACCCAATCGTGTGTCTTGTGCTAAAAATGTTGTCTGTCGGAATGCCAAACGGGATGCACATTCCACCATGTTGGTTGATGTCTACGGTAAAGTGGTTGAAATTCGAAAAGTCTCCAGGCCGCCTCCATCGCACAGACATATCTGCAATCGAGATAAGATCGGATCTCGTCCCAGTTGAGAGTGTTGTCGGCGATGCGGACCGTTGCACAATCGGGACCTTTGTGCACGTACTTGTGCAAATACTTTATCGACCTAAGCGAACCGCATATTTCGAAGTTGATGTGACGTTGAAATTTTGATGCTGCATACCTGTTGTAAGGTACGATGTTCCTGCTGTCGATGAGCCGGCCGTCGATCGAGATCGTTCTTCCGTCGTTCGGCCGTTTGTAAACGGGCTGTCGTTCTGGTTCAAGACGGTTCTTTCCACGGACGCCTTGGGATAACCTTGGGCGCATCTGCCGTCTCGCATGCACGAGGCGTGCGGATTTTGCGGGCCGCAAGGTCTGTGAACGTAACTGTCTGCGACGATGCCGTACAACCTGGGTTCCCTTATCGGGTCCGGTATTCATGCACACACCATCGAGTCTATCGTTTCTTCCGAGTCGGGCTTGTTTTCCGGCCTTAATGCCACTAAAACGTGCGCATGCGGCAAGCCCCTCTTTTGGAATTCTATGACATACATCGAATATAAAATCACACCGTACACCTGCTTGTTGTTAATGTCATCAATAAACTCCAACAGCTTCTGGTGGAACACTCGCACCACCAGATTGGGTCGGTGCTACCACGTCTGTGCGTGCTCCAGATTGCCGACAATCTCGGGCCAACGTGGATTGCACGTCATGATGATGAACAGGTCGGGTTTCCCAAGCCGCGACACTATAGTCATGGCGTCCAGATATCGCCTGGTTTGTGCCTTCGGACCGCCGCCGAACGTAATAGGAAGCACCACCACCGTTCCTATGCGCAATGTCTAATCGTCGAGTCTGCGCCGAATCAACCTTTCCACCGCCTGTTTGCCAGCCAACCTGAGCTTTGCCTGGTTGTTGCGGAGCCACCACAGTTCGCCTCTGCCTTGTACCAGGCGTCGAGCACATACTGTTGAGACAGCTTTTCGGCGTTGCGCAATATGGAAAAACCTCCTCTGCGTATCTGCAATCTATATCTGTAGAATTCCATGATGGATACGGCTTTGGATAGACGGGTTGCGTATTTGAGCGAGACGTCGTAACCGTATTCGCCGTGCGGAAACAGCAACGGATACACCATCGGGTCGGCCAGTTTGTTGAGATTTTTCAACTCTCTGTCGGCGTCGCGACTCCTCGGGTATATGGCCAGGTCAACGTCGAACGGTGGATCCTCTCCGCAAAACAGAGCGGCCACGTCGCTGTGGCTCTCGGGTCATTCCTCACTTCCGTCGACATGTTGTCTTTGAACGCCAGCACCATGTTCCCAACGTCTATGCCCTCCAGGCGTTTCTGCTGCATCACATCGCGCATTGTACGGTATGTGAGGACCAAAGGGTTCACCGCACGAAGTATGTTTTCAATATTTTCCATGGTCGCGCGGCCCCCTCTGTGAGAGAAAAAGGCGGCACGCCTGTCGACGGCATCGGCCGCATCCACGAAATAATACTGGTTCAGGATCGGTCTTTCTAATTCGGGTGTTGCGGGTAGAGCCTCTGTGTAATGGTAGATTTGCCCGCAAATCCAGAAAGACCAATTTCCCTGACCGACGTTTCTGTCGTTGGGAATGTTCCTCTTGAACGAGGCAATCGCAAAGGTGCTGTTCAACGCCCTGATGTTATTTCTGAATTCGACCGAACTGCGATCAGTATGCGTCAGATAGTTTTTAAGCATGTCGGGAGACGGCCTTAACACAGGAAGACAGACTTCGCCGAGCGCACAGCAGGACCTTCTCTGGCCCTGTCTGTTGGCCGGTTCTTTTTGAAAAAATACGGCTCCGCACATGGGACAAGTTTCGCTCAAAGCGCCCAAATGATATGTCTCTACGGCATCGATGTCTAAATTCGATATGATTGCTTTTTTGTACGTCACCCTGTGTGGTACGACGGCATGTGACCGTGTTCTGTTTGAGGGCGATGTGGGCGTAAAGAAGACATCACTCGGGCTCGTGTCCGCGACAATATTCGATATGGATGGTCCCCGTTGAGATACGAAATCAAGATGGATACGTTGTAAAGAGACGACGGGAGAAGGCAGCGGCGGAACAATGTAATAGCTGATGCAAGACGGCGTATAAGTGTGTTCTGCCACTACACGACGGGGCGAATCGTCAGACTGCCTTTCCGACAACACCGCATCACTTCCGCGACTGATCTGTGACCTGCTGAGACATAAATTGGCGGCCTTTGTGATACTACCGCTTTGGCTGTCAAACTGTGATCTGACTTTCTTTGTTATGGTGGAATGTTAGTCTGTGTTTGTCCAGGGAACGCCCGAATGGAACAAACAGAATCTCGAAAGTCGTAATATACAGCAAAGCACTGTATCTTTATGTGTGACACCGAAATTGAATAGCAATGTACAAATATCGATAATTTCCAAAATACAATTAATTTACATTCTGCGAGGAGGCCATTCCACAAATCCCCCATGTGGTGTGTCTGTCTTGTGTGCAACGGAACATAATCACTTGTATGTACGTACAATACCCTGGGGGTGATATTAATAGCCGTTGTGCGGTAATAAAAATCGAAACGTTGTGCGTCAAAACGCACAGACCAAGGTGTCTTATTAAAATTTCTCACAAGTTTGATTATGGTTAAAAAGCAAACATATTAAAATTTCTGAGTGTCGATAACAACATTGTAAAATTGCCACGATTGAGCACAATTCCAAAATGCTAGGCACACGTTTCGGGCGATCTAGTGTTACTTATGATGCAACTTGTGCACTGAAACGTAGATAGATACGATGAACATGTTAATCGTGGTGTCTGAAATGAAAAGGATAAACATAATACCCAGGTAATATATTTGTTCTACTTAAAAATGATGTCGTTCTTGGTGCCGAACAGAGCTCATTCTCGGTAGTTGCTGTCTAGGGCAAATTTGTTGCAATTCTCCACGTTGCAGTCGCTGCGGGTCTGTTGAGATGTCAGTGGTCCGCCACGTATATGCTTCTTGTCGACATGGAGAACACATATTCCAAAAGGCTGATGTCAACGGCGAGGTTGTTCAAATTATCCACGGTGCGGTGTAGCTGCCAGACGGGTACAATGCTAGTAGTCCGCAACGTATGCGTATCTTCCAACTACTGTGGGCTGCAACAGAACACGTAAGTTGTTAGAAATATCTAAGGACATTGCTGATAATGTACACAATGAACCGCAGTGGTTGCGTCGTTGTTTAAAAAATTATGCCAATGAGAAATGTACGAATCGTTGGACGACAAAAGACAGCACATCGTATTGCCGGTGTGTGTGTGTGTGTGTGTGTGTGTGTGTGTGTGTGTGTGTGTGTGTGTGTGTGTGTGTGCGCCACGATAAACAGTGACGATGACACGCCAGAGGCGGAGCATGGCGTTACAACAAGATGCCACATAATGCCCAAGAACAAATGTAACCTGATCATAATGCAACGTGTGCAAACGGCAAGCAATGATACGTGGAAAATGTTAAATGTGCGGCCTGAAAAAAAAATATAGGAAAGCAAAAGCAACTTGGAGTGTAAAATGGTTGAGAAGTTCAAAGGATGCAGGGGAAATATTGGAGGTGCTAATAACTGAAGATTGGTTGAATAAATTGTAAATTTGAAATACCGAAATCTTATAGCAAGAAATGTCAGTGTCAATAGGATTTTGATAGGTTTCAGTTTAAGGTTTTAACCAAATCGCATCATTTACAGCCACACGTTTGTAACTTCTATGTAAGCTGTACTGTATAATTTTAATGCATATAAATAAATAAAAATAAAATTATATATATATATATATATATATATATATATATATATATATATATATATATATATATATATATATATATATATATATATATATATAGTATGGGCTGCTTTGAATGAGGTTAACTCGTACGATGAAAAGCAATCACATTTCCATTCCATGAGGACAATGTCCACAGCATAGACATACTTAATATTCAATGTGTGGTCGGTGCGATGCGGGTGGGGCGACGAGAAAAGGAAGCAAAGCACAGTGGCATTGTGACCGACGCGAGCCATAACAGCACATTGTTTTTTTTAAAGACATTATGCAAATGAAAACATAAACGACACCATACAGTACGTACGTGCGGATCTACATGAAAAAAGCCACATTTACGTCCTGATGGATGTCTGTTTATGTTGGAAAAAGAGAAATAATAAATAAAAAATAAAAACAAAAATAATTGCAATGCAATGAAATCATAACGGAGCAGAATAAAAGTTGAGAAAGCGTGCCGGCAATAACATTGAGCCGCTGATGTTCGGCAAAGAGCATGCAGCGTCTGAGAAGAGGCAAAAAATTTCAAGGTCGTTCAAAGAGAAAATAATGAAATACAAAACGACTTACACGACCAATATGGGATCCGCCTGGAACGATAGAAGCTTGCCGGCGGCAGGCAAAGCGGAATCCGAGATTCCATGATGTGCACGTCGAGTGTTGGAGAGATTCACAAATATGCAAACATCCCGTGGCAGGTGTACGATCGCAACAGAAAGCACCGCATCTCCCAGGTAAAAGCGATGCAAGCTGTAACAGTAAAAAGTTCGTTTTAGAACGCAGCAATGACATTGCGGAAGGTGAACTTGACGAATGACAAAGGTAAGGTGAGTTTCTGCAACAAATCTTATGTGAATGAGGAATAAATGAGGCAATGAACCGAAAATAGGCAGCACATCGCACTGTCGCCGTAACAGGATACGCCAAAAAGAGATGTGAATAGACGTTTTACGATGTAATACGAACGAAAGTACGAAAAGCACCAAACTCACGTTACGTCATAACGAAAGAACAGTTTATAAATGGTTGTGTTGGTAATGGTTTACTTTCGGGGCGCATGTGCGATTTTTATGATATTTTTCATATAGACGTATCTTAGGGTTTATATGACGGAAATCACAATGAAAATTAGGGCATATGCCGACCGATGACGTCATTTGGAAATTTTTTTGGGGAAATTGTAGGTTATACTCGCTTTTACGAGATGTTTGATGCATTTTGGGAGGCCCTTCGTTTTCGTAACTTTGAACAATTTCAACAGGTAATTTGTGCAATGCTTTTGGAGCCAAAAGAATCAGAAAGTGATTGCGTTTCGTAAGCGAGATCTGGCGCCAGTAAAGAATTTATTTTGCGAGATGGTGGTGGTTGGTACATCAACGCGATGTGTCTACTTTCCTCCAGTGTGCGACATATTCGTGAAAGGGAATCAATTGAAGTAACTTTTTGCAAGGCGAGGTGATTGATAAAATAAGGGTGCAAATTTCTTTTAAGAGTTTTCAACGTGTCTTCTTTTGAAGGAGGTTCGAAAAGTCTTTTGAATAGACCCTGTATGGATGCAATATAAAGGTCAACATATTCTTTCTCACCTCGTGATCTTCATTTAATCTCGAACCACAAACTTTCATCATAGAGATAAGGTAAGAAAACTTGTTTAAGACGGAGCTCTAAAGATGGCCAATCTGCTACGGAGTCTTGCACAGACGGATACCACACCAAGGCTTGGTCTTCAAATAGATCGACAGCACTGGCAAACAGCTCGTACAAAAAACTATTTCTAGCTCTACGTAGTTTATGCACTCTCAAGAAATTGTATTAAATTTAATTTAGAGTTGCCTCCAGAAATTTTTGTACCCCATTTATAAACAGGAACACTACAAGAAATGTTGTGAGGCGAGTTACTATGATAGGGAGAAAGAGAAATTTGGTTATTAGATGAAGACGGGGCAACGGTAAGATGTGAGTCTATTTTCATTAGAAAGTCACCCTCGAGTACGAGAATATCTTCTTTAAGTGCAGAGAGTTGTTGCATCTGCTGTTCGTTATCAGCTTGTATCCTCCCGAGACGAAGAAAGAGATAAGCTAGGCGTGGAGAAAGACGTTTCGCCTTAATAGATATAGATGGGCCAGAAAAATTCTCAATTTTTGATGCAAGCTCAAAGAGTGTTATCTCAATACCATCAATATCTTTTGGAAAGTCACATGGGAAGGAAACAGCTGTCTCATGATGTAATAAAGCACGAAATTGCTGTCTACGCTTGTCTTGTGTAGATGCAGGAATTTCACCACGTAAAGCGATTTCGTAAGAAAGTTCTTCACTCAACAAGGCAAGAACAGAGTCCATTGTAAAGAAAACAGATGATAAATTAATATGTTACTAATACTCTAACGATGTATAACAAGGTTCAGATAGACTGTATGCATATAAGGTAAAAAGGACAGGAAAAATATTGTACTGTTACAGTTAGGTACGGTAAGAAAGGGTCAGTGGGTCACGAGCTAACAACAACAAAAAACAGGCACCACATTGGTATAAGCCAATTGTAACATTTTTGACCAAGATAATCGGATTTATTTTTGAATTGTTTACCTTGGCGGTAATTAAAAATAAAACCTCAAATTTGATCCTTATCTTTGAAAACCTTCGTCACAAAGAAAACGAATAATAAAATAAAAATAAGGTTTAGGGAGGAAGGGACAATTAAAGGCCGCCAGGTGAGTCTTAAATGTTTTATAACCCTAAAACTACCAAAAGTGTCGATTGAAAATATATACAGTGAACTCTAATGAACTATCTCATAACAAATAACTTTTATACTTGCTTTTGGCTAGCCTAACGCCTCACAAAATATACATAATTTTAATTCAAAAATACTTGTTAAGTTGGTTTTTTCTTTCACTAAAAGGTTTAGTTTTGGCAAGTCAGGCTACTTGGAGCTATTTAATTTACCCAAATGTTCAACTTGCTAAAAGTTGGAATTCACATGCAGTGCAGCGTCAAACCAAAAAATAGTAAATATTGCTGGAAAAGTCAATTAAATCCCAAGAGAAATACCCTAAAAAATAATATTTTAGAAGTGAAATAATATCTTAAATTTGCTTCTTACCATGTAGAATGTATAGGGGTTTCAAAATCAACGGTAAAATTTCCAGATATTTCTTAAGACGGGAAAGGTAATATATTATTTTAATCTTCCTCAAATTAAACGGAAAAACAGCCGACAAACCAAACTAATCAATAAATTTTCCTTGTCTCTGTTGTTAGGCATGTAGTGCCAATCTATTAAATTTGAAGTGGTTTGATACGTGTAACAGAGAAACAGTGTAAAAGTATCAGACTTAGATTGTCATGGAATGAAATTAACTCAGCATATAAACATAGGTCCGTTTTCGCTTTCTGTCTGAGGTACAGCGTAATAAAAAAATTCTTTTTGTTTGTTTGAATTTTCCTTTGCATAACTCAGAACAGCCATTGAATATTTTTATGAAACTTGGTGGTGGTAAATTAGGTATATTAATTTGTCAACAGCCAATTAATATGTACCATACCCAATTCAGTTCTGTTGGTTTTTAAATTAGTTATTGGATAATGTTTTCTTTTTTCAATAGATAATAAAAAGCCCAAAATGTAAAAAAAATATTTGTTTTTATTTTCTTTCCATAAAAATGCTTGAAGTGCGAAAAAATTTCAAGTAATCTTTTTTTCAAAAATAAGTAGCAATGTGAAAATGACATACATTTTTAGAAAAACAGCGGCATATTGAATTTTTTATTTAAAATATTTAGGTTGACATCAATGGGGGCGCCACTAGTTAAATTTAAAAATTGCTTTTCCCCTTCAACGATGTGCCTCTACACCTACCTAATTCACCCTCACAAAGTTTCATAAATATATATATATATATATATATATATATATATATATATATATATATATATATATATATATATATATATATATATATATATATATATATATATATATATATATATATATATATATAGGGTGTTTCGTAATTGAATGCGGATCCTTATGGGTGTGATCACATTAGTAATTTTTTTCTATGAAAATTCACTGATAAGCGGAACGCAGAATTTCCCCGTAAATATAGCTACTATAAATATTTAACTAAAAGCAAAATCACCTTAAAAACTACAAAGATAATAACAAAGACTTATTTGCTAGATACATATTTCATCAACACATTCGTCTTTATCAGTAACTGTGGCTATAACTGTTGGCGATTCTGCTTTCTATTTCAGTGTCTAAAGGCTTTTATACCACAATTGTAGATAAACATTAGTATATGAAATTATATTTATTTTCCTTTTACCTCATTTATCAAAGAAAAACTGCTTGCTGAAGGTAAATCTGCCAATTCGTCAAAAGCCCCCGGCAATTCAAGAAATGAAGCATTAAACGTGAAATTTTCTCCTTCCTGTAAAATAAGTAGTCTTACTAATTGTGGCAACATTTAAAATTTACATATTTATAAGTAAGAAAACGTTTGGTTTAAAATAATAAAATTATACATATAAGAGGTTCCGTGGCTATAATGAAGTACATAGTTCTGACGTAACAAGTACAATTTGGCAGCGAATTTTTTTTTACATTTGGCATCTTTCGAAACAGAGTTATCTTGTGAATAAAAGCTAAAAACGTTAGCTAAACAAGGTTATAATTTTCAAAAAAAAACCCGAAGGATGTTGAGTTAATCTGATACAATTACAGGACAAATTAAGTGCGGAATGCGACTTTTCGGGAAAACGTACCAGCACACCATTATTTTCAAACTTGGATTCAGGTGGAGGAAAACTAAGAACAATCGGCGGGTGGTAATAGAAATGACTGATATTTGCGCTATAAGCTTTTGTTCGCGCCGGTGGTGAAATGTGTTTAACTGTCTCTTGATTTTTAAATCAAGGACCAAATCTGGAGACTAGCACAACGACATGAGACATGAATTCGCAAAATTGAGAAGTGGGTTACAGAGAAGTTGATTTCAAATCTCCCCTCGAATTATGTTGTAACTGATAATCCACTATAGCAGAATGTACAATACAGAAAGCACCTACCTGCAAGTCAAGAAAGCTGGATGTGGTATATTGATTAATAAGTACAAATACACCTCTTTCGCCGAATTTGCTTAAGCCACAAGTGTATGAAATTACTAAACAAAACTTTAAAAAAACAGCACATTGTCCACAAATTCGATCGTCTACTCCAAGAAAACTGGCTCGGGGCTTTGAGGATCTCACCCTACCATCCTGATTTAAATCCGATTGAAATGATATGGGCTCAAGCTAAAAGCAACGTAGCAAAGATAAATGCTTCATTTTCACGCGCCTGCGTGTGCAATGGGTGCATTTCGTGGGCACAATAACTTGTAAAATTGTATAGAAAAACTTAGCACAAGTCAATTATCAACTGAAATATCTAAAAAATAGTATTATGTAGGTAACTATACGAATGAAAACATATGCCTAAAAGTAACTACAAACATATACAATCTCTTATAAATATTTATATAGTTTATACTACTAATACTTACTATTTCTGTAAAATTTTCGTAATAATTTGCTGCGTTTCTTTTCTCTCTAGGTGAAACTTTTGTGGAGGGCGATGCTGAAGCGATCTCTTCAAGATATTGGTTATCATTCGAATTCGCTCTTTCTCTAATGATCTCAGAGGCAAGGTAAATCCTCAACCGTTTCAGTGAAAATATTATTCACTGTTAAGCTGTAGTCTATTGGATACTGTTTAAAATCTAACATAGTTTGTTTGAATTGTTCTAGTCTGCCTTTTGTTGGCTCTCCATTAGGGAAAAAAAGTTTTTTGCTTCTTCAAAAACTTCCCCAACAATACTCATTTTGTTAACTGAAATTTTTCGCGTTTCACCTCCTTGCTTGGTCCTCACTTGATTGAATTTACCGTCAGTTAAGTGGGCACATAGCGATCTTACTTCCACATATCGAGTGTTTTTCCTAGACGTTTTAATATTTCCATTTTGATAATCTGGAGGTCTTAACTTGTCTCTAAGCTTTTCGATTAGACTAGCTTTTCTTTTGTTATTTATTTGGCGCTGGCAGTAATCTAATAATGCCATTCTATTACCGTAGCGCGAAATATATATATATATATATATATATATATATATATATATATATATATATATATATATATATATATATATATATATATATATATATATATATATATATATATATATATATATATATTGTTATAGTTGGTGGTTTTGAGCTGAGGTTTTTAATGTCTCATGTTGGGTGATAATTGAATAATGAAGGTTAAGCTTAACCACAATTGGGTTGTTGGTTGAAATAGAAAAAGATTTTATTTTAAGTTTTTTATTATGATTATTAGGTATATTAAATATATGTATGTAACTTTTGTGTTTAATTCGGTCTTACCTGTAAAAATGTGTATATTAAATATATGTGTATTTGACTTACACCCCGGTGTATCCAACGTCTTTTATTTCTGCCTGGGACCTAAAAAAATTTATTAGCATGGATTAAATTCACTCTTAAATCAGGGAGCTTCTCTAGCTAATGGGTTCAAGTCCGAAATATATTTGTTTCTTTTTAAATTTAGTAAACTATTGCCCTATCTGATTTCCTTCTTTTTTTTCTCCCCAAATACTTATATACGTATAAAAAACAAAATAAAGCAAGGACTTCAAATGAACAAAACTTCGAATATTTATTAAATTAAAATAACTGACAAATGCCTAAAATTTACTTACTATTTATAATATATTTTTTTATTTCTGAATATAGAGCTCTTTCTATATATTTTTTCTAAGAATGAAAAATTCTCAAATAGACTGATCAGTATTATTTGTTCAATACTTTAAGATCACTTATGTACACGAAACTCGCTGCTTCATAAACCAAGAGGTAACGACACCTATTGGCATTGGTGTGGTTTTTATTACACCGTATTACAGCTCACAGTCAATGATCGAGTACCTACTCAAGCTAGGTACCCTTATTGTTAGTTAAAGCCAATGGCTGTATTTCGTGGGCTCAATAACTTACCCAAAATTGTATAGAAAAACTTAGCACAAGTCAATTATTAACTTAAATATCCAAAAAAATAGTATTATGTAGGTAACTATACGAACGAAAACATATGCCTAAAAGTAACTACAAACATATACAATCTCTTATAAATATTTATATAGTTTATACTACTACTACTTACTATTTCTGTAAAATTTTCATAATAATTTGCTGCGTTTCTTTTCTCTCTAGGTGAAACTTTTGTGGAGGGCGATGCTGAAGCGATCTCATCAAGATATTGGTTATCATTCGAATTTGATGTTTCTCTAATGATCTCAGAGGCAAGGTAAATCCTCAACCGAGTCATTCCAGTTTCAGTGAAAATATTATCAACGGTTAAGCTGTAGTCTTTTGGATACTGTTTAAAATCCAACATAGTTTGTTTGAATTGTTCTAGTTTGCCTTTTGTTGGCTCTCCATTGGGGGAAAAAAGTTTTTTTGCTTGTTCAAAAACTTCCCCAACAGTACCATTTTGTTAACTGAAATTTTTCGCGTTCCACCTCCCTGCTTGGTCCTCACTTGATCTAATTTACCGTCAGTTAAGTGGGCACATAGCGATCTTACTTCCTCATATCGAGTGTTTTTCCTAGCCGTTTTAATATTTGCATTTTGGTCATCTGGAGGTCTTAACTTGTCTCTAAGCTTTTCGATTAGACTAGTTTTTCTTTCGTTATTTATTAGGCGCTGGCAGTAATCTAATAATGCCATTCTATCACCGTAGCGCGAAATCCATTTTGTTAAGGTGGACTGATCCATAATTTGCAAAACACTGCAGTCAATATGTAGTAAAAGTGACAAAAAGAAAACATATTAAAACATCTTTACTAATTTATCAGTTAGTCGACTAAACAACACCACAGTTGATATCTAACCACTTGTATAAAAAAGTATGGACGCAGCAAGTGCGTTATGGTAGTTAATTTTCATGGAATCATTTTTTATTAAATACTAATATCTTTTTTATTATCATGTAGAGATCTAGATTTTGGTATGTAGTTCAGTTTTTATAACCTAAACTTACGTGTCAAATTTGGTTATTATAGCTTTGTTATTTTCCGCGATAATTTTTTTTTCGAAAGAAAACATATATATATATATATATATATATATATATATATATATATATATATATATATATATATATATATATATATATACAGGGTGTCCAGAAAATACGTGTACCACGTTTGACAGCAGACTCCTGACGTCAAAATAGGTCGATCTAAGCCGACTTAGTTATATCCAAAATTGCTTCGTTTAGCCGGTAGAGGGCATCGTAAATTTGTAAAAATATTGGTTATTCCTAAATTACGTGAAAACCTGCTAATCGATTTTAATGATTTTTACTATGTAGGCTAATACTATAAAATGACGTTTTTGTTGTAGTATAGCCACCGGCTGTAAATAAGTGGAAGTGTTATGAAAGTGATTAATACGTCAACATTTGTCCTGATTTTTTATATCAACGGCGTTATGACAACCCAGATATTTTTGTCGAGTGACTGGATGTATTTGCAAGCTATTTTACCTCTTCAAGATTTTTCGTTTGATGAGCTGTTTTGCCAGAAAATAATATTTACAATTGCCTGCATACATCAATTAACATTAGTAATAAAACAAAGTACAACAAAGTTGGAAATATGTATTAAAAATATTGTAAGAAACTAAGTAAAACAAAAACATTACTTAAGCAAATGTGTAAAATGACCGCCATCTTGGTGAATACACTCATTAACACTCCTTAAAAAATGATATTGGACCCTATTTAATGTCTCGGGGTTATTAAAATGGTTGCCTGCATTTAAAATCCGCGTCAATAAATCATGGCGTATGTTTACCGGAGTCTTGTAAACTTCTGTTTTAATAGCGCCCCACAAAAAGAAGTCACACATATTTAACTCTGGAGAACGTGGTGGCCATTTTACTGGTGCATCATTGCCCCTTCCAATCCATCGATTGGGATATTGATGGTGTAAGTATTGCCGAACTACAACGGAAAAATGGGGCGGAGCACCATCATGCATATACCACATTTCCCTCCGAAGTAAAAGGGGCAAATTCTCCAGGAGCATTGGTAATGTGTATTGCAAAAAAATTAAATAAACATTTCCATCTAACCTGTCTGGAATAACAATAGGACCAATAAGGTAGCGATCAATTATGCCTGCCCAAATATTTAATTTAAATTGATGCTGATGATGTGCAACTTTAATGGCATGTGGATTTTCATCGGAATAAATGTGTTCGTTGTGCAGATTGGTTACTCCAGATCTTGTAAAGCACGCCTCGTCAGTAAACAATATTTTTCTACAAACATTTGGATCACGGATTCTTTTGTTTCTAATAAATTGACAAAATGTAAGCCGCATTGGGGGATCAGTCGGTAAAAGTTCCTGGACTTTTTCTACGTGGTATGGATGTAACAACTGTTCGTTTAAAACCTCATTGACAATCGATTTAGGAACATATAACTCACGTTCTAAGCGACGGGTACTGGTACTTGGGTCTTCTTCAACTCTTTCCAGAATGTTTTCTTCTGTTTCCACAGTTCGAGTTGTTCGCATACGACCCCTGCCTTCAAATTTTTTCTCAAAGCTGCCCGTTTCCCGAAGATGACGCTCGATGTTGGCAAATGTTTGGTGGTTTGGTATTCGACGGTTAGGAAATCTTTCCATGTAAACCCTAACACTCTGACGCCCATTTCCTTGACAAAACCCGTATACCAGGAGCATGTCAACCTTCTCAGAGATCGTATAATTTTCCATGTTTAAGAATAAAATGAACTTGTAATTCAAGAATTTGATCGTATACTTTAGTCAATTTCATCGACTGGTGACAATTTGTCAATACTTGTCAAATTATTAAATGCCATAGCAACAAAGTCACTAAAGAAATTATTGTTACAGGTAATTTGATTTTAATTTTATTACTAATGTTAATAATTGATGTATGCAGGTAATTGTAAATATTTTTTTTTGGCAAAACAACCCAACCAACGAAAAATCCTGAAGAGTTAAAATAGCTTCCAAATACATCCAGTCACTCGACAAAAATATCTGGGTTGTCATAACGCCGTTAGATATAAAAAATCAAGAGAAATGTTGACGTATTAATCACTTTCATAACACTTCCACTTATTTACAGCCGGTGGCTATACTACAACAAAACGTCATTTTATAGTATTAGTCTACATAGTAAAAATCATTAAAATCGATTATCAGGTTTTCATGTAATTGAGGAATAACCAATATTTTTACAAATTTACGATGCCCTCTACCGGCTAAACGAAGCAATTTTGGATATAACTAAGTCGGCTTAGATCGACCTATTTTGACGTCAGGAGTCTGCTGTCAAACGTTGTACACGTATTTTCCAGACAGCCTGTATATATACACATATATATTGTTATAATTGGTGGTTTTGAGCTGTTTTTAATGTCTCACGTTGGGTGATAATTGAATAATGAAGGTTAACCACGATTGGGTCGTTAGTTGAAATAGAGAAAGGTTTTATGTAAAAAAAAATATTATGATTATTAGGTATATTAAATATATGTATGTAACTTTTGTGTTTAATTCGGTCTTACCTGTAAAAATGTGTATATTAAAGATATGTGTATTTGACGCCGGTGTATCCAACGTCTTTTATTTCTGCCTGGGATCTAAATAAATTTATTAGCATGGATTAAATTCACTCTTAAATCAGGGAGCTTCTCTAGCTAATGGGTTCAAGTCCGAAATATATTTTTTTCTTTTTAAATTTAGTAAACTATTGCCCTATCTGATTTCCTTCTTTTTTTTGCTTTCTCCCCAAATACTTATATACGTATAAAAAACAAAATAAAGCATGGACTTCAAATGAACACAACTTCGAATATTTATTAAATTAAAATAACTGACAAATGCCTAAAACTTACATAGTATTTATAGTAATTTTTTTATTTCTGAATTTAGAGCTCTTTCTATATATTTTTTCTAACAATGAAAAATTCCCAAACAGACTGATCAGTATTATTTGTTTAATACTTAAAGATCACTTATGTACACGAAACTCGCTGCTTCATAAACCAAGAGGTGACGACACCTATTGGTATTGATGTGGCTTTTATTACACCGTATTACAGCTCACAGTCAATGATCGAGGACCTGCTCAAGCTAGGTACGCTTATTGTTAGTTAAAGCCAAGAGATGGCCCCTGCCCCTGCAAACGCCTTGTATTTACCGTGCAAACAAGATGACAGTTTGTACGATGAGACTTCTTTACTTCTGTTTTATTTATTTAATTTTAGCGAGTTTTTATTACTCTTTTGGAAGCTGGAGATGTCGCACAATAAAGGTATCTTTTTATTTTTATTTTACTCACTCAGTCTTCATTGCCTTTGCTGCCTTTCGTGTGGCTGAGTTGAATTATCAGATCAGCGACTCCTGTAGATTTTTACTTCTTGTTTCCCAAACTTTCTAAATCCCCTCTTTCTAACAAATTTCTTTTCAAATCCCTTTTATAAAAATTTTCAATCTATCTATCTTTAATACCCAAAAATTTAATCAATCAATTTTTAATAAAAATTTCAATCCATTTCTTATTACGAAAAATTCCCATCTCATTTATTATTTTTTTCATCGCGACGGTTGCCTGGTTAATTTCTGTCTTTTTTGGTCGCCTTTAAAAATCCTTTATCCAAAACAAATATCTACGGTCATCATCCTGCACATTGTTTCCCAGGATACGTAATTTACAATTGTTGTTCTCTTTTCACTTTCGTTGACAGTTTGTTAACCTTTACTAAAATTTCATTGTCAGTTTGACATTTGTCGTAAATAAAAACAGCTGACATATATCTAGGTTATGACATGACATTCTTAAAAATTATCACTCACATTTTGACATCTTAATATTCTTAAAAGTATTTTAAGAAATATTATCTCAAATTACACAACAGCTAGCAAACAATAATACCTTTCACTACTAATTAAACTAGTCGTACATTCCTAATGTTCAACACATTTACATTCTCTTGATTTAGAGTCCTTATATATATATATATATATATATATATATATATATATATATATATATATATATATATATATATATATATATATATATATATACTTTATATCACTTCCTGCAGTCTATTCTGTCTTTGATGATATAACTTGCACTTGCTTAATATTTAAAACTAGCAAAAATTTTGCAACAAACACCTTAAACTATTTAAACAATCTCTATAAAGTAATTTAGAGCTGCCTTACCTTATATATATATATATATATATATATATATATATATATATATATATATATATATATATATATATATATATAAAGATATATATATATATATATGTCATAATTTGGGAATAAATTTTGGTATAGATTTTTGACTGCCAAGACATCGTACACACCAGAAGTAAGCTCTTGTTTGTGTTAGGTTTTGTGTATATATATATATATATATATATATATATATATATATATATATATATATATATATATATATATATATATATATATATATATATATATTGAAACTGACGCCGGATATGGGTTCTAGGGGTCCTAGTTCCCGCTCATTTGAAGAAATTTTTTCAATCAATATTCAAAACTCGGGATCTCCCCATTAGTGATTTTTTTTCTACTAAACTTCACTAAAAGGCTATTTAAAAAAGAATAATAATTGTTAACATTATTTTTTATTAGGTACCCTAAAAATTATAAGAACTATGATTTTTGTTAACGGTGAGATGTGAGCAGTAGCTGAAATTGTCAAATAGTAAAAGAATTAATTGATTGTTGTTGCCCTTAATTGGTAAAACCGCTCCATACAAAATACAGATGTAGAGACCTTCTATGAGGTTTTACAAATTCTTGACTGCTTGTCTCCAACCGGTTTCGCCTTACTATGTCGAAAACAGCGAAACCGGTTACAAAGAAAATAAACACTTGGAAAGTCAAAGGTTAAAGTGTTTGATCTAAAAACTTACATTTTCTTGTTTGAAATATTCTATACTCTCTTGTGAAAGTCCACGCTGCCGCATGTATTGGAACAGGTTTTCAGAGGTCTAAAAATAAGCTCAATATTAAGTCATGTGGTATAACGAGACTAAAACCGATCAATTTTAATATATAACATTTTAAATTTACGTTCACTGTTTTACAATAACACTTACAAGAGATAAATACATTTATTTTTTTGCAGCAGTTCTACACTATTATTATGTGATTATCCTTAATTAGTAATTTCATCTGGATTTAAATTATTAACACCGTTCTTCCAATTGCAGTTATTTGGCAAAGCCATTAAGGCGTATGTGTGTGTATGTTTCTTTCTTTAACGTCGGTCCATTTTCGCGACTATGGCCAGGGCAGGGAGCAGTCTCACCTCACCATCCTGGAAATGTTGCCGAACCCCTACCTCTCTGTAATGAGGGTAGGGATTTTTAACGTGTCCAACATCGCATGGACACGTGACCAACTGCTTTACGCCCCTTTCGAAAGGTTAACGTACAGACATTCAACTTGCTGAAAGAGTGAAAGGGTAACCCTGTTAATCGAACCCAGGACCCTTCTGTTTAGAGGTACACGTTCTTAACACTGAACCACCGAGGCTCTAAACATTAAGGAAATAAGGGTTTATCTTGTTTCAGTACCACTTTTTATACCTTCTGCTTCTCAGTTGCTTCTTCGAAACTATTAAATTTTGGAGAATGAGAAAATTGAAAAAAAAAAGATACACATATAATACCTGTTACTAAGCTCAATGCACAAGTGTTAAAAAATTAGGTTATGATATATTTTTAACTATAATTTCGACAATGACTTTATAAACATTCCCAAAAAGGGGGTACCACTAAAAGAGATATTTAGGATTATACAGCAATGTTCAGTTTTCGATTGTTACTAGAGATGCCACGAATATTCGGCTTCTATTCGTTATTCGGCATATTCGGCTAGTTTTTTTTAATATTCGGTATTCGGCCGAATGTTGCGCACTATTCGGCCGAATACCGAATACCAAATCATGGGGAAAAAACGTATAATATATGTTACACAAAATTATTTATTTTAACAAAAAATCAAATCATACGTTTAATACTTAAAATCTATTAGTGATAAGTTGTGATGAATGAAAACAATTTTTTCAGCATTTGTTGATAGCAAACGATTGTGATTTTCCTCATAAATTACACCTGCTTCAGAAAATATCCGCTCACTATATACAATGCTACCGGGAGATGATAAATAAATCTTAGCAAATTCTGCTAGGCTTGGATACTGTTTCGCCTATGCTGACCACCACTTGTAAGGGTCCGCTGTTCGATCGAGGCGAACAGTTTTCATGTAAAAATCAATTTCATTTGCAATTAAACTTTTTTGTTCCACATCTTCATCTGTGTGGGTATTTTCTGTAGCGACTTCCTCAAAACAATCCCAGAAACTATCGTGTATCTCAATGGTTTTATCATTGACATTTCTTTTCTTTCGAAGTGGAGATGAATCATCATCGGTGCTAGTGGACTCATCACAACTCTTTCTCAGGGCTTCTAAAAGAATTTTTTGTTTTGCTCTTTGTGTTTGAACTAATCCCAGGAAACTACTTTTGAAACGCGACTTAACTTTAGCGTTAAGACAATTAACTTTTTTAAACAATTTATTATTACTTAAACACAATGATTACTTAATACAATAATGAGACTATATATATATATATATATATATATATATATATATATATATATATATATATATATATATATATATATATATATATATAAGTGATATTAAAATACTTGACACGCCATGTGCCAGACTAACTAGGAAACAAGCAATGAATGCTCCTATCTCGGTGCTTATCCTATTTATAGTCTTCCTCTCCAGGCGTGGCACTATTGTCTCTGGAGGTGACCTGGATCTGCTAATGCTGAATGTCACCGGAGATATTCCGTTCGCACTTGCTGGTTTTACGCCTGCATTCCTACAGGCGCCACTTCATGATTATGATGACACTGCGGTTTCTAAGGAGGCCAGGATACATTGTTGCACAATAGCCTGTTGTTGTGGCTCTATTTATCTCCTCCCCCCTTTGAAGAACGAAGCTACGGTTCGTTCCGGATTTTCAAGGGAAATCCGGCTTCGGTGGTTCCTGGGTTGATCTTCAATTATCCCTTGTCGGTTCTTGGGTTGATCTTCGTAGTTCTTCTAGTGGTTCTTCTTCTTATGACTCCCCATTTGACGGCTATCATTATGATGGCGGTTAAAATAGCCACGTACAATAATATGGTCCATATACTCAGGTGATGTAATGGTAGTTCCATTCGGCCTGGTATATTTTTCTTAATGTTTTGGAGTTGGTGTTGGATCTGCTCGATGTTATGCAGCTGTACGTTGTCTAATTTGAGTTCGGGTACCTTTTCGTAATTTGTTTCTTCCTTCGTAGTGGTGGTTTCTAATTTGGGGAGATTGAATATTTGTTGTGTTTCTGCTGTAGTGGGGCCGGTTTTATAAATTTTGTTTCCTACTTTCAATTGGCAATTTGGTTGGAGGTTGACCAATTTGGTACCCTTGATGATATTGGTCCACTCTTGTTCCTGGCAAGTTATTCTGGCGTTTGTCTCTTCTGGCGCTAAGATGATGTATTGACTGGTTCCATATCTCGAAACTGTGGTTTGTTTAATTTTGACTAATTCTTGGTTACAATTATCGATAGGCTTTTGAAATTTTATTAGTTTTATTTCACATGGGTTCTGATCATTCATGGCTGTTGGATTGTCGTCTTGGCAGAAATATAATTTGTTCTTTAAATTTTGACATTCTTCATTTCGAAAGGCATATTGTTTACTGCTTAGGATCAAGTATTTGGTTCTAGGGATTATCATGGTAAAGGTGTGTGGATTTTTTGGGACAGGTAATGTGTATAACTGATAGTAATCATATTCTGACTCTTCAACTAGAGGTATTTCTATTTGAAATATAATTTGGAATTTATTTTGTACTGCTTTTATTTTGAATATTTTTTCATACAGATTCAGATCAGTGGTTGTTATTAGTTTAGCATTTGTTACGTATTTTTGTATTCTATTGATTTCTTTTATTATAAATTTTGGTTTTAATATGGATGTGTGAAAAATTCCTAATTTTGAAAAAGTGATTGCATTCTCAGTTGTGAGTGCTAATTCTTGAATATTATTCAATAAATGTCCAAGCTGGGTCAGCAGCTCTAGGATTTTGATGCGATGATAGTGCGTTAGTTGTTCGCTCCTAAGGCTATCAACTGTGTTACCTAACTCGTTTATTCTATTTATTATCGTGCCCTGATTGTGACTCAACCCTACGATCGTTTTATTGAACTCTCCGATTGCTTCTAGCATTACCGAATTTTGCGATTTAAAAAGATCATGAATTTTGTTTTGGTCTGTACTTAATATTTCTATTGCCTGATATATACGTTCGCCATCTTGTGAATCGAGATTGCCAGTTATTGATTTAAATATCGATCCTAGCCCATTGATTATGCCCCGTCTCTGTCTCTCATTGATGTTATCTCTCTCTAAGAATATCCTATAAAATGTATCGTCTATATTATCTATAGTAAAATTTAATGTTAGTATAAAATTATGGTATTCGTCGTGGTAATCTTTTGTCATAGACGTAACTGTGTTTATGTAATGTCTTTTTATTTGGTTATAGTCTTCGTATAGTTGTGTCAGGTCATGTATATGTATCAAGTTCCAGCTGCTAGTCTCTGTGTATGCTGTACCTAATTTCTTTGGCAGCATACCTGGATTGTCCGTCAAGTCTTGTATTTGGGCTGTTATTCCTGTGGCAAGGAACCTGCAAGACGTAAATTTCTTAGATGTGCTATTGTCTGTTCGTCATTTTTATGGTTTATTAGAATAGCTTTGTTATGTTCTAATAAGGATATTATTGAATAGGGTCCTGAAAAGGGGTTTTTATGTTTTTTATGAAATCCCGGTGGTATCTGTTTGTATACCACGTCGCCTTCCTTGAACGGCTGGTTCGTGTTTTTATTAGTTCGTTGTAAGGTTTTTTGTTTTGACGTTTCTATGCGACTTCTAACAATTTCGTAGATGATTTTCATAATTTCTTTGTGTTGTACGTTATACTCTTGCGTAATTATTACTTCCGGGTCGTAGTTAAACATTTCCGGTATATAGCCGAATATTAAGTCGAATGGTGGTTTTAGTGTTTGTGAGTGTATCGTGGAATTATAGGCGAATATACAGTAGGGTATTAATTCTATGGGTTTCATATTTTTGAATTTCTCCTTAAATAATCGATAATGTTCAATGATGGTGCTGTGAAATCGTTCTATGGGTCCGTTTGATTCGGGGTTTTGGGGTGTTGTGGTGTGCAATTCTATTTGGTATGTCTCTAGTAGTTCTTTTACTACTAAATTCGAGAACTCCGTTCCTGGGTCCGCAATTAGGGTTTTACACGCTCCGTACTGTGAAAAGTATTTAATTAAGTTTTTTGCAATTTCTGTAGCGTTTTTGCTTTTGATGGGAAATGCTTGACCGAATTTACTGAATGGATCCAATATGGTTAAAAATATTGCTCGTTCAATTTGGAACGTATCTACGTGGAGTGTTTCTAAAGGTTTGGATGCTGTTGGAGTGTGTTCTAATGCTATCTGTACCGGGTTCCTGTTATATTTGCACGTTTTACACAGCTCACACGTTTTTACATATTCTTCTATGTGTTTCTTTAAATTGGGGTAATAGTATTTTCTCTTTATTCTTAAGTAAGTTTCCTCAGCCCCGCGATGGTTGGACTTGCCCTGATGATATTTGACTATCATATCCGTTAGCTCGTCTTTCTGGATTTCTTCCCTCATTTCTAAACATCTATAAAATTTTGGTGACTCTACATTATTAAAGTTTTGGTTGATTGCCGAACTGACTAGTTCGTAATCTTGTTCATTTACGAAAAGGCAATAATATTTTCTTTGTGGTAAACAGTATTCCTTTATAAATTTTTCTATTTGATTGGGGTCATTTAAATTAAAGTTTGCATAAATAAAGTTTCGTTTGTCTTTCCTTACTGAGAATATTTCTGGTTTGTCTGTGTTTTTAAAGACTATTTGATTTGTTTTACTGTTAATAATTTCTTCCTCTAATATTGGTATCCCGGGTGCTGAGTAAGAATCCGCATTTGAATTAGCTGTTTCGTCCTCGTTTATTTCTATTACACCTTCGTCGTCCTCTATTTCTATTATTTCTTCTTCCTCGTCGACATTATTGGCCATTGATTGGTTGTCTATGTCTATGGGGTGGATCTCTACTCGAGAAAGGGCGTCCGCTGCGCAATTCAGCTTTCCTTTCTTGTATTCAATTTTGAATTCGTATTCTTCTAATTTTAATCTCCAACGGAGTAATTTTGAATTTGGTTGTTTTAACGAAAATAGCCATTTTAATGGTTTATGGTCCGTATATATAGTGAATTTGCGTCCGTATAAGTATGGACGGAAATAATTAGTTGCCCACACGATGGCTAGCAATTCCTTCTCTATGGTGCTATACCTGGATTCGGTTTCGTTTAAGGTACGACTGGCATAGGCTATCGGGTGGTCTGAATTGGGTTCCCCTTGGCTTAATATGCCCGCTATCGCCACGTTTGAAGCGTCGGTTGTTAGTATAAAATCCTTAGAGAAATCGGGTGGTATAAGCACGGGTGAATTCATTAAAATGTCTTTACATGAGTTAAAGGCACCAATGTATTCCTCGTTATTAACGTCTATTTTAGAATTCTTTTTTAAACACTTGGTTAGTGGTTTCGTGACGTGTGCGAAATTTTCAATAAATTTTCTGTAATATCCGACTAGTCCTAAAAATGATTTAATTTCTTTTTGGGTTTTTGGTATCGGGAATTTCCTTATTGCGTCTAGTTTCCTCGGATTCGGACGGATCCCGTCTGGGTTTACAACGTGTCCCAGAAACTCGGCTTCCTTCTTTAGGAAATCACTTTTGTCTAGCTGGATCTTTAAGTTGCTTTGTCTGAAACGTTCGAATACCAGTTTTAGTTTCTCTATGTGTTCTTGTAATGACGTGGAGAAAATTATGACGTCATCCATGTATACCAGGCATGTTTGGCCAATTAGACCCTCTAACACGTTCTGCATGAGCCTGGAAAAGGTCGCTGGAGCCCCTGATAACCCAAACGGCATCCTAGTGTACTCCCAGTGTCCCGTATCGGTGGTAAACGCCGTTTTTTCTATGTCCCGGGGGTCCATTTCAATTTGGTGATATCCAGAAATCAAATCGATTGTCGAGAAATATTGAGCTCGTCCAATTTTGTCCAGTATTTCATCTATTTTGGGAATTGGGTGTCTGTCCGGTATTGTTTTCTCGTTTAGTTTCCTATAGTCCACTACAATCCTCCATTTTTGTTTATTTGACTTGTCTAGTTTTTTTGATATGACCCAAATGGGTGAACTGTATGGGCTGTGACTTTTCCTGATTATTTTTTGCCTTAGCATGTCATTTATTTGTCGATCTACTTCCGGTTTATGTATGTATGGATATCTATATAATCTAGAATGGACTGGTATGTCGTCAGTGGTCCTTATTCTATGTTTTATAGCATTTGTGTGCGTCAATGGTTCGTCCTTGTTTAAAAATATGTCCTTATATTCTGATAACAAATTAAATAACAACTGTTTTTCCTCATCGTTTAAATAATCTACGTCTATTTGTTCCATTATAATGTTTTCGCAGTTAATCTGTTTTTGCTCGCTCCCTGTATGTCGAGTATTCGTATTATATGGTTGAATTGTCGATATAACATTATCTTGTGTTATAGTAGGCGTCCTTGAGCTGCGTTTACGTTCATCTGTAACGTGATACTTATATTGGTTACGTAATCGGCTAGTCTGTAGGTTCTGCGGTGTTTCATAATTTTCGTCCTTGTGCGCTAACATGTAATTTACGAGTTCAAGTTCTCCATTACAATTGAAGTACTCTTTTGTTATGATACTGTTTACAGTGGCTGTAGTATCTGGGTCTTGTGAACCATCTGCTTTGGCTTTTATTCTTGCCGGTTGATTGACATTGTTTAATTGAGGGTATTGAATTTTAATGATTTGCTTACCTAGATGCATGACTTCATTTTTAAAATCTATTCTGGCTTCATTGTCCCTTAGGAATTGGATCCCAATGAGACCTGAATATAAAGGGTTAAAGTCGAAAAGGCAGAATTCTTGTGCCTTGTTCGAAATTGATTTAAGGGTGATATTTATGCGTTCTGAGTGCGTCGAAGTTCCGTGCGGGGTCCGAATAATGAATGGTTGTGTCCTTATTTTGTTTGCGAAATCTTGATGGGCTATTATTGGGTTTAATAAATTTTTCGACGATCCGCTGTCTATCAATAATTTTCCTCTAATTCCTTTAATTTCTATATATGGTAACCTATTTAAATCATTAATATTAAGTACATCGACTACGTGTCGTGTTGGGAGGTGCTCGCGATGGGAAAATTTCCGTGTTGGTTATCGTATTCGTCAGCAGGTGAATTTCCCTGGCTTGCCTCATAATTTGCGTAATTTGTATCGTATTCTATGCTATTTGATTCGTAACCCCCGTTGGTTACGTTGTAATCGCTAAACTCTGTATTATGTAATGGGGCTGCTCGTCTTTGTGACAACCTCGTATTCGAGCTGTCTACTTCCATTGGCTCGTGATAGTTCCTATTGTTAATTATAGGGTTTTGTCCCTGTGGGTTATTAAAATTCTGTCGTCTAAAATTGTTTGAAAAATTAGTTCTATTCATAAATTGCGGATTTTGTCTATTTTGAAAATTTGTTTGATTATATTGCGGTCTATTTTGTTGCTGAGATGGTCTAAAATTAGGTTGAAAGTTTGTTGGGTTATGTTGTTGGTTATTGTGTTGTTGAAAAGGTCTGAAATTAGGTTGAAACGGTCGTTGAAACTGCACATTGTTAAACGGTGCGTTATTTTGTCTTGGAAAGAATTTTTGTCCGTCTGACCTATTCTGATTAAAATTTTTTTTGTACTGTTTTGTCCCGATAATCGAAATTTTCTTCTGCGAATACAAACTTTAGGGCGTCTTCTATGCTTCCTGGTGACCTACTTCTAAGAGCTAGACCTAACGGGTTCCTAATTCCGCCTAAAAATGCTTTTAATGTTTGTTCCTGGTAAATGTTCATTTTTATTACTTTAACGCCTTCGTTCTGTTCGTTAGCTATTAGATTAGATATGAGTAATTGTTCGATATGCCTGCATCTGTTAGCGAATGCAAGGGCATCTTCCGCATTCCTTTGTTTCAAGGTGAATAGTTCTGCTAGTAGGCTACTAGAATCGCGCTGATCGCAAAAATTATCCACAATAGCGCTTCTCAAGTCGGTCCATGTGTTTATTATCTTAGTGTTAATTATAAGCCTCGCTGTTCCCGTTAGTTTTGTTTGAATGTAATTTAATAAGAAATGATTCATATATAAATTCTCGTTTGGCATATAAAATTGGTTCATTACGAGGTCGCATGACTTTAAAAAATTACCTACATTAGCTGGTTGCCCGTCAAATTCGGGAATAGCTTTTAAGAAAAATTCTTTGAACTGGTCAGTCATGTTGCTACTACTATTACTACTATTTGAATTAGTTACTGTTGCGATATTATCGCTTATACTTATCGATCTCAATCTGTACTCAATATTCCCTAAGCTTTGTGACTCGTCTTCTGAGTCTGACATATAATTATATCAATACACACACATACAATTGAAAAATATGGCAGGAAAATGTGAAATTGGATAGCAGTAAACAACTTACAATACTATGATGGTTTCTGCTCCCATTTGGCTGCTTGGCTATGACTTCTGCGTAACTTGGTTCTAATTGGTTATTGGGCGTCGATACGCTTAGAAATCGATATTCTTTCGGTTTCTTAACCAATACTAACGACTGCGCCACTTAACTTTAGCGTTAAGACAATTAACTTTTTTAAACAATTTATTATTACTTAAACACAATGATTACTTAATACAATAATGAGACAAAAAAAAATATATAAGTGATATTAAAATACTTGACACGCCATGTGCCAGACTAACTAGGAAACAAGCAATGAATGCTCCTATCTCGGTGCTTATCCTATTTATAGTCTTCCTCTCCAGGCGTGGCACTATTGTCTCTGGAGGTGACCTGGATCTGCTAATGCTGAATGTCACCGGAGATATTCCGTTCGCACTTGCTGGTTTTACGCCTGCATTCCTACAGGCGCCACTTCATGATTATGATGACACTGCGGTTTCTAAGGAGGCCAGGATACATTGTTGCACAATAGCCTGTTGTTGTGGCTCTATTTATCTCGCGGGTCAAGAAAAGTGGCAACCAGATATTTGTCACTCTCATTAAAGTTGAACCGCGCTTCAAGTTCAGCTTGTAGTGAAGATCTCATGTTTAATAAATTTGGTGTTATTTGTGCTGTCTCTTCCTTTCCCAGGTATCTTAATAACGTGACAACATGTGGAATCACTTCAGAAATGCAGGAAATACCCAAGCTGGTTATTTTTGTAATCTCTTCGAACGGTTTGAGGAGTTTGATACATTGTGCCATTAACTCCCATTGATCAGGTGTTAAATTGTTTAAAGAATTATGATCAGTTATGTACAAAGAGACAGCTCGCTTTTGTTTTAATAATCGCTCCATTAAATAGAATGTAGAATTCCATCGTGTACTTACATCTTGTACTAATTGGTGATCTGGCAATTTAAGTTCTTGACGAATGTGTTTCAGCTTTTCTTGTGCCGTACCAGAGTGGTTAAAATGGGTGACCATGTGTGTTATTTCAGATTGAGACTTTAGCGATTCCTCGACAGCCCTTTGTAGTAAATGAATAAAACACGTAGCAGAATCATATTCTGCGTCTCGTACACCTTTTATCATATTGGCTCCACTGTCATGGACAATAAAATGGATCTTTCTATGTGAAATATTCCATCTTTGTGCAATAGTATTGAGTTCTTTTGCGATATTGGTACCAGTATGTGAACCAGCAAACGGATGCATCGCTAAAACGCCATGTTCAGGAATAAAATCTGGAGATATCCAATGCGCAGTAAAACTTAAGAAACTCTGGTTGTTGTGCTGACATGTCCACATATCAGATGTCACGGATACTGCTGTTGCTCGTGAAATACTAGCTTCGATTTTAGAGCAAATTCTATTATATATATCGGGAATAATTTTCTCAGTCATGTAAGTGCGACCAGGTATTTTGTATTGGGGTACTGCCTTTTCCATAAGCCTGTTAAAGCCGACTCGTTCAACAAGTGATAATGATTAAATAATGATATTTGATTGATTTTGGATCATTAATATCCCAATGCAATTTCCTTTCAGCTGCCTCCTTCAGAGTTAACTGTTTCTTTTTTGACGTACCTGGTACTGCAAGTATATTAGAATCGGTAGAAATGAGAGTACCCTCATTTTTGCTGCAACTTGTCGACGGAGCTGCAGTTAACGTAGCGTACTGCTCAGCATGTTTGTTTTGAAGGTGGTTTTTCAAAGAAGTTGTAGTTGGAAACAAAAACAAACGATAAATAATTAAACAATGAAAAACTAACTTCAAAAAAAAACGGAACTATCAAACTAGTTTTACTAACAAACTATGTATCTGACTTGCAAACAGAATAAGTATATAAAATGTTTGGGTATCTATTTAATATAGGTCTTATTTATAAAAACATTCTTATCTCAAAAAATAGCAGGTCGATTTTGATAAAATTTGGCATGTACCTTCCTTTTGTAAATATCATGGATAAGTTTGTTAACCAGGAAAATCTGACAAGGTTTTCCGGGAAAAATTTGAGTTTTCATTATAAAAAATTATTTATCTCAAAAAATAAAAAAGCTAAGACAACGAAATTTGGTAAGTAGGTTTAAGATATTAAAAGTAAACTATAAACCAAAATTTAAATTTCTATGTTGCAAGAAAAAAAGTTATAATAAAATATTTTGTGCCAGATAATTTTTATGAAAATTCACTACCATAACGCACTTGCTGCGTCCAGGCTTTGTCTTACTTTAGGAAAACTTATGATTGGAATCATTTTGGACAATATAAGAATTTTATTTGCCTATTTTTTATCATTAAACTTTCTGGAAATTACCATCTTAATGTTGAACTATGAATGCATTATACCTACATGAATTTGTAGCAAAATTTCTTGAATGTAATTCATTCTTATTTCAAACATTTTTTTTATTTGACAATGTTTGGTTACACTAAGCAAAAAGTTTTTGAATTCAGTTCTTTTTTCTGTTCAAGAATTAATATTCTTAAATGTTGCAAGTTTTTTTCTCAGTGTACCGTGCAAAAAAACAAGGAATAAAAAAATACAAGCGCTAGGTAAATAATTAAAATAACTAAGATAGTTTTACTTAATTATAATGTACGTAATAATTTTACTTACTTGCTTTCTTTCCTTGCCCACCACGTGAGATCTTGCTGTTACATAGCAAACAAACTGCCAGTTTATTGTCTTCACTGCAAAGTTCATAATATTGCCAAATAGGTGATTTTTTATTAAATGGTGCCATTTCGTAAAGCTTTTCGCGAACAATGATATTTTTTTAAGATGTGCACATTACACACACGCTGTTAGTAATGCAAGTTGACATAACAATCAACAAATAATGCGTGTTATGACACGGCGTCCTCGCAAATAAAACAAATACGCGCACGGCGGAGTTACCGCAAACATTCAATGATGCAGGTCGGAACCTGTCACCCGCGAAATGTAAGTGTCGCCGAATATTCGGCGCTTGGGCCGAGAGCCGAGCCGAATATTCGGTATTCGGCAAAATCACTATTCGTGGCAACTCTAATTATTACATTACTATGACGAGTAAGGTACGAGAAACAATTAGTTCACCTTAAATGTTCGCATGGTTGCGGTGTTCGTTGATACGGTGGCTGGTGACTTAAGAAGTGATTGTTGGTTCAACATGTTCAGTGAACATGTTGGATAATAAATGAATACCTATCATATACTTTCTATTTAAGGGTACAAGCAGTGCCGGCTTTAGGGGGGGAGGTGCGGTCGCCTAGGGCGCCGGAGCACAGGGGCGCCGCGAATTTTTTTAATGCTCTTTTGGATTTTGGATACTGTGCTTATGTCTATAAAAGATATATTTGAACAGATGCAAGATTTTTCTACGACGTGGAGTTTCTTGTTTAACATGAAAAAGAATCAAAATAAAGAACGATTATTAAAACATTGTGCTAAATTACAGAAACAGTTAACTTTAAATCAATATCGATGGCAATTTGTTGTGCGATAAAATTTTACACCTGCAGCATTATTTTGACGACAGTCAAGCAACGCCTATTGAAGCCTTAAACTTTATCAAGAAGCATAACCTTCAAGAATTATATCCCAACACCTGGATATCGTTGTGTATTCTGTTAACAATACCAGTGACTGTTGCAAGTGGTGAACACAGTTTTTCCAAACTGAAAAACCTACTTGCGGTCTACAATGTCTCAAACTAGATTGACCAGTTTAGCCTCACTATCCATGGAAAATCAAGTTGCAGAAAACCTAGATTTTGCTTGTCTTATTAGAGAATTTGCTGACAAAAAAGGTAGAAAAGTAAAGTTTTAACACGTTTCGAGTTCAACCAACTGCCAGACAAGCTTAGAGTTATCTTAAATTTAAAACAAATGTGCTACCCAATTAACTTCTTTTATTATTTTAATATATAATTATACATAAGTATTATATCATTATCATATAATAAAGGGCGCCAAATGATTGATTCGCCCGGGGCGCCTGGGTGGTTAAGGTCGGCACTGGGTACAAGATATACCTAATAGTTTCAATTCAGTAGGTGGAATTTTGACTGTGTACAATAATTCACTTCTTTATCGTAATTATTATCTAATAATTTAAATTCTTTTAGTACAAACTTTTAAGTAGGTTGAATGGCAACAAGTTTCTTCTTCATAAGCGTTAAGCTGTCGGTTCTGTGTACAATGTGATGGGCACATAAACTATTATTACCCTCTCACCTCTTTATCATAATGCTTATCTAATAATTTAAATTTTAGTAAAAACTTTTAATTAGGTTGAATGCCGATAAGTTTCGTTCTTCAGAGGCGGTAAGTTGTCGGTCTGTGTACCATGTCTAAACTAACCAATAAATGAAAGGCTTCTCTCCAGGCAACAACTTGTTGTCTGGAAAGAAGCCTTTCATTTAATGTTTAGTTATGTCTATCCCAGACTGTGTGACGTTCAGAAATGAGATGTGTACCATGTGATGGGCACATAAAATGTTATTACCCTGTTTGCAAGAGGAGCGTTTGACAAAATTTACTGGTTAGTAAGGTTAAACTGCTCCCAGATGCCGGTGACTTGAAACAGGCCGAGATTAAAGAAAGAAAGTATACATAGGTATATAGGAACACTGTTATATTTATAGTAGGTATACAATGACAAAATTCTGTTAAAGGAAATTGAATTGTGCTAATAATTTTAGATTACATTAGGACATAAATATCTTCAAATTATTTAGGAAATATTTTGGACGCTTTAAATTTATTATAATAGGAAGTAATTCGAAATTCAGCACGCTTATATTGAACCCGGGGCGGCGCGGCAAAAAACTATCAGCTACAGTGGTCCAGTGGTAAGAACGTGTCGTGCCTCTTAAACCATGTGGGTCCTAGGTTTGATCTCCAGTAGCAGCGTGATTTTCATTTCAATACATACTGTAAAATTAATATCAACTAAGGTTCTGGCATAATTGTGTTTGAGCATGTTAAATGTCCGCATGTTCAGCCTTTCGCGTGCAATGTTGGGCGCGTTAAAGATCCCGAATCTCCCTACAGAAAGGATGAAGCGGATTAGGTGGAACGGCTCTCTGGTAACGGTAATTGGCCATAGTCCCAAAAATAGAGCGACGTAAAATAAGTACGATACAATGCAATACACAAAAAGAATAGTGGCATAATCTTGAGGTCAATGTAAATGTAAGACGAGAAAATTAATCAGTCATTATTTATAGCATTTTATAAAAAATATGAACTAAACCGTTACCTGTCATTTAATGAAAGTATTTCATGTACACTAAAGTTTTGAAAATGATAGTTATGTATATTTGCCATTGTGGCAGCCGCGCTATATTCCAAAATTAACCAAAGTGAGGTAATAAATTAATTATTCAATCTACATACAGACTTGGAGACTACTTATCTGGCTTGACTGTTGGTTTTCGTTTTTGTAGGTGAAGGACATATCCAGCGCGTAAGCTAACTGGATCAAGTGGCCCTTATGAATTCTGGATGTTCTAGGATGTTCTTCAACGTTTCTGTGACTAGTTTCGCTGCTTGACAGCATTCTCAGCCAGATAAAAATTGAATTAGTACGAAATCATAACAACTACAAAAAAAATCTGTTGCTATGTTATGATATGATGTTTTGATCAAAAAATTTATCAAATTGAAAATAAAATGAAACACAGATGACAGACAGATGAGGCTTTCAAAATGTCTACGTGATGTATGTCAATATTTAACATAGAAATAGAACTAGCCTATAACTATGATAACAGTTACAACAATAAAATAACTAAATAATAACGGTATAAAACCAGTCTCTAACAACTAAATTATTGACATACATCAACTCATTATCTTATTACAACTTTTTTGAAAGAATAGTTAAATTTATTTTCTTTGACTTATATAATTAGAAAGAAGAATATCCAAAAAAGGGGAATTCATTAAATCAGTTTGCTCCTTTAAAACAAGGTAGCTATTGTCGTGTGTGTGCTTTTTGACTTCTAAAGCTTTAAAAAAGTCTAGTTTGCGTTTGTCATTATAAAAATGTTGTGGTTGTATGCGGTTATATACTGTAGGTCTATGTTCGGTATCAATAATATGTTTTGCAAATGTAGATTTGTCAGAGTGGTTATTTCTAAATGCAGAAAAATGTTTTTTGTATCGGGTGTTAAAATTTCCAGAAGTTTGACCTATGTAGATTGCGTTACAATGTGTACAAGCTAACTTATAAACTCCAGCCTTTGTCAGGAAACAAGATTTTTCTTTCGCGTTAAATAGTAAATCACGCGTCGTGAATTTAATTATCCAATCACAAATCACAATCTATAAAGTGGAAACTTATCAAGCGTGTTAAGCAGACTTCTCTTTCAATCACAAACACAAAATATCAGCTATGAGCTGTGCTTACCTTCTGCATTCTGCACCAGATATATAAAAATGTTTATAATGTATGTAAGTATAATAATACTACTAATATAGCGCTCTAGAGTTTAGTCTAAGCAAGTTTAATGTATATAGTGCAGTAATTCAGCCTTACTACGACACTTCAACGTTTAAGGTCCACCACCGACTAAACACCAAATACTAAATAGTTTAAATTATGAGGAAAACTTGAGTAGGTATCTAAGAACCAGTGTTCCAATTCAACATAAACAAATATAGTTGTACGGGGTCTTTTTTTATTTAACCTTGAATGTGTTTGCAGGGATTTACCCTTTAATATTTTATAAACACATCACCTTCCCAACAAGAACATTTCAGCCATGAAAAAATCTTTTTTTATTTTTTTATTTATAATTTAAGTGCCTTAACAACTAAGGTCATTGACACTAACGACACTATAACTAATTACATAACAAAATTATTTATAAAAAGAGGAACTAATAAATACACTTAAATACTATTATATAAATTAGACTGTCTTAAAAATCATTGTCATTGACACTAACGACACTATAACTAATTACATACCAAAATTATTTATAAAAAGAGGAACTAATAAATACACTTAAATACTATTATATAAATTAGACTGTCTTAAAAATCATTGTCATTGACACTAACGACACTATAACTAATTACATAACAAAATTATTTATAAAAATAGGAACTAATAAATACACTTAAATACTATTATATAAATTAGACTGTCTTAAAAATCTAAGTAAACAGTTTACATTCGTAAAATTTAGACCTAAAATTTCAGACAAGTTGCTTTCACCAAAATTTTCAAATCGTAGACAGGCATATAAGGGACCTTCCAATAGAATGTGAAAAATTGAAGTTGGTCGGTCACAGAGCTCACAATAAAGGCGTTGTTGTTGATTTAAGAGGTAACTATGTGTATGTAGAGAGTGGCCAATTCGGAGTCTTCTGATAATCACTTCTTCTCTGCGAGATAAATCAGAAAGTTTCTTGATTGCTACAGTTGGTTCAATTTCCCGCAGTTTGTTGCTTAACGAAGACCAATGTATTTGTCATTTCTGTCTATAGAATTTTGCTATCTGTGCAGAAACGTCTGAGTAAAGTTGAAGAGGAATTACAGTATCAATTAAGATAGCATTGCTGGCACATTCGTGTGCATTTTCACTAATGTATATAGTGCAGTAATCCAGCTTTACTACGACACTTCAACGTTTAAGGTCCACCACGGACTAAATACCAAATACTAAATAGTTTAAATTAAGAGGAAAACTTGAGTAGGTATCTAAGAACCAGTGTTGCAATTCAACATAAAAAAATATAGTTGTACGGATTCTATTTTTGTTTAACCTTGAATGTGTTTGCAGGGATTTACCCTTTAATATTTTATAAACACATCACCTTCCCAACAAGAACATTTCAGCCATGAAAAAATCTTTTTTTTGCCACAGTTGGTTCAATTTCACGCAGTTTGCTGCTTAGCGAAGACCAATGGATTTGCCATTTCTGTCTATAAAATTTTGCTGCAGAAACGTCGGAGTAAAGTTGAAGAGGAATTACAGTATCGATTAAGACAGCATTTCTGGCACATTCGTCTAAAAAATCTTTGTTGTTAAAAATAAAGAGAATTTAAAACAAAGTTCCTTGCTAAATATTTGACAATTATTTTTCTAATAATAATGAAACAAGCAGCATTAGGTGAATAGGCGTAAGTATCAGTAATTTATCATGAAAGAGGAATTATTTTATTCATTTTATAGACAATAAACTATGTTACTGTTTTATTTCAAAAATGTTAATCCCCACAGTAAAATGATACAGGATACTTATTGCTATAGCTAGTTTATTGAAAACCTCTTTTTTCAATTAGTTTTGAAGAAAATAAGATACTTTAACAGATGGGTTATATTAAAATATGAATATATACCAATATAAATAGTTTATTAGAAGCCACATTCACTTACCTGCTCCAAAAAAATTTCACTCCACATTTTCACGCTATCACCAAGTCACTGTAAATTATTTTTAAAGTAGGTACCTATTTTAATTTTAGAAAAACAAAGCCATTACTCGAAAAACACTATAACCATCTGCGTTGCGAGTTCGACCAACACTATTACACTATTCTTATATAATTGCGTTTAAACTGACAATTATAGATAATTGCCAGTTTAAAGTCGCAATTAGGCTAAGTGTCAGTTTAAACTGGCAATTATAAATAATTGCCAGTTTAAAGTCGTAATTATAGATAATTGCCAGTTTAAAGTCGCAATTAGCGCTAAATGCCAGTTTAAAGTGGCAGTTATCTATAATTGCCGGTTTAAAGTCGTAATTAGCGCTAATAAGTTTAAAGTGACAATTATAGAAAAAATTTCGTCGTGGCCCTTCTACGGCTTCGTAC